>JANHGL010008272.1:0-103959 GCA_024611195.1 Ceyx melanurus
AATATATATATATAAAATTAATAATTTAAACAGTGTGCACACTTGCATTGTCACACAGACCACTGCTGGTCCACAAGGCTCATTTCTGAGACCTACTAACCCTTTCTGGAAAGAAAAACTATAACACAGCCCAAACAGTCAAACCTTTCTCAGGTCCAGAGGTTAGAAGAAAGAATAGCTAAGGACAGCTTCCTGTTGTGCATGTCTGGCACTGAGTACCAGGAGTAGTTGCCACTGCTCCAGCTGGTCTGGTCCTCACACAGGGACCTCTAGCCAGGATTGTCAGTGGCAGACCCCTTGTATTTGAAATGTGACAGACATGGTTTTATTTCCTACCTGGTAAAAATAAATCTCCTCGCATTTTTGCTCTGGCTTCTTCAGAGAAGCATCGTTTTTTCAACCACTCAGCTTCATATTCACTTGCGTGTTCATCAGGCCATGTAATAGAGATCTTGCAACATAAACCAAAAGATAACTTTAGAACAAAAAAATACCGACTAAAACAAAAAACCAACCCCTTAGAAACTGCAGAAATTTTAATATTTATATTAATAATATCAAATATAAGCTTTCCTTGGAACATAATGGCAAAAAAGTAATTAAACCCAACCTGAACATTATCCAAATTCTGGCATCTTTTATAAATGTCCATTCTCACAGAAACCCCTGACTTAATTTACTGTTTTGTGTAGCCTGCTTTCACTGTGAGAGCTGTGCTTAGCAGAAAGCTGGCACCTATCAGTGTGGAGAGTGCTTCATCACAGCTCAGAATAGAGAGGATATATTTCAAAACACTGGAAACTTGTTAAAAAAAAAAAGAAAATTTACAAGAAAGACAGCAAAAACTAAATGCTAGGAGAGAAATCCATCTCCTAGTTTTGAAAATTCTTCCCTCTTTCAAATACATTTTAAAAATATGTGTTTTTTTTTAAATTCCTGAAAAAGTAGAAAGAAAATATGGCTTTGCTTGTCATGAACTGAAGGAGCTCAGTTCAGCTCACACCTCAGCTGAATTCTCAAAGCTGTTGAGTAGGTATTGATCCCATTTTACATAATTGTGCTCATTCACATGAAGGCAAAACATCCATATCATTTCAGGATTAGTACTGTGCTTTCATCAGTTCCTAAAGATAAGCGGAAGAAGACTACCATAACATATTTGCCTATTCAAAGCATTAATTTTCGTGGCATTAATTTTGGTAACAATCAGCTTGGGAGCCCAGAATTCCTCACTACAGACCTTGGAACTGTTCAAGGGCAGGTTGGATGGGGCTTTGAGAAACCTCACCTAGTGGGGAGGTTTCCCTGTCCATGGCAGTGGAGCTGGAACTAGGTGATCTTTAAGGTCCCTTCCAACAGAAACTATTCTATGACTTCATGATAACATTCATAAAGTGAGGTTTAATATAAAGTTTCCCAAATTGTGGTCATTGATAAAAGCTTTGCTTTTTTTTTTTTTTTGCATGGTAGAGTTTGCAGATGAGCAAATTGTGATTACATTATAACCTGCCATTGCCTCTAATCTACAGAGTAACCACCACTATTGGACACATTTCACGAGAGGTCAAATAAAAGGTCGTTTCAAATACCTTTTTTCTGCCTGCCAGAGCAACTTCCTTCACTGCAATGTTCACGTCCAGGTCCTCAATGAGCAGCTTGCGTGCCCTGGCCGAGTTCAGGAAGCAGTGGGGACACTGGCAGTTGTCCCTCAGCCAGACACAGGGGTAGAGGCTCTCACAGCCGTCCTCCCACTGCACGTGGACCAAACGACCCTTATCCAAAGCTTCCACCTTCTGAATCCCTGGGTTCATAGTGAGTGGCTGGGCAGTGCGGGCCCCCAGAGCAGTGTCCTGCCAGCAATGGCAAGTGGTCCTGGAGTGCAGGCTCCTGCCGGTCTGTGCTGGCGGCTGGCAGCACATCCTGCCTCTGAGGACTTTGGCCCTTGGCAGGATGCAAACAACTGCCCTCCACATTTTGGCTTCTTTAATGAAATCGTCAGAGGGAGAACACCTTGTGGACTTCCTGAAACATCATGAAGAGCAGTTTATTACCAAAGGAAGAAAATGTTAAGATTACTCTCCCCTCCCTTTCTGCAATCTAGACCTTTAGGAACATCCATTATCTGTTGCTTACATTTTTTGAGGTGCAGAGGGTATACTCAGGCCCAGCTGTTAAAATAGTCTCTTTTAGAAAGACACCTCAAGGCAAGCTCCACACATCAAAAGTAGGAGCTACTACCAACTATATTCAAAAGCTAATGTTTTAAAGTACACATACATTAATTCCTGCTATAGATAACTATGGAAAAGAGAACACACAATCCACCTCCCTGTAAGGAAAAGCTTTGTAAACATGACTTTAGCTACAGCAACAGTATTCTCCAAAAATCCTTTCACAGATTGCTTTCTATAGATATATTATTTTATTTAAAGCTAGATGCATACTGTACTGCATCAAAATCTTAAATTAAAAAAAAAAAAAAAAAAGTGTCCTGGTCTAATGTTTTTCTTATTCAAAAAAAAAACTTGGCCTTCCCCTGAAACAATAATTAATTACATATTTTTGATAGAGTGTTTAGCCATTTCAAATATTGCATATTTATTCAGTCTCTTTTTCTGTTGTTTTCATTCTTAAGCTCACAGGGCAAGAAACTGATGTCATGCCAATACCAAAGTCTCCCCAGTTCTTTTTGTGTAGGGAAAACCTCACTGGTTTCAGTATTTTGACTCACTAAGACCTACTGGAGTTGTCAGAAGTTTTTTGATTGTTTTTTTTTTTTTTTTCCTTTGCTACAAGTCAGAACAAGGCTGCACAGGACCCTTGGGTCTCCTTCTGGTTTTATTTAATTTGACTGAGTATAACAAATCAAAATATTGATTTCTACTTTCTCTTGTTTGCACACAGTAGTCCCACTGGAACCCAGTAATTACCAACCTTCATTTGCAATGCAGTCCAAGCCAGAGCTAGTTTTGTGCATACAGACTTAAACCTCTTTTATATCCAGACTGAATACATTGCCTATGTATATCTATGTACGCAGACAAACATATGTAAAAAAATATATGTATATCTCCACCTTAATTCCAAAGCATTATTCAAGTAACTCAACTTTCCTCCTAACTGTAAAAATATTTACATCCCAAGACTGGCTGTAGTCTCCTTTTGAGACTTCTTGGACAATGTTTTATTATGTATGAATGCAAAGATATGGTATGTTTTAGGGATTTTAACGTGATAATTGGATATGTAATCTCCTTGGAAAAAA
Source organism: Ceyx melanurus (assembly GCA_024611195.1). Classification (NCBI taxonomy): domain Eukaryota; kingdom Metazoa; phylum Chordata; class Aves; order Coraciiformes; family Alcedinidae; genus Ceyx; species Ceyx melanurus. The sequence continues at coordinate 3,266 of JANHGL010008272.1, forward strand.
TAAAAGACAAGTATTGGAACTCAAAGTTTCCAATGTACTGAAATCTTAGAATATCTGGTTTCCAAAATAAACCCCAAACATAAGAGGATGACCATTTTAACATATTGTAAACTTCTGCTATATCTGCACTGGTTTCAGAATAGTCGTCTGTTGAAGGCAGTGGATTACCTGGTGGTAATGGGTCATATCCACATATACACTTACACAGTGTATTTTAAGCAGTATTTAGGTTTTTCCCGGCTCTCCAGTTAAAAGAGATGCTCACTATTCCCTTGCTCAAAATTCTGTCTCCTTTAGTCTCCTCAAACCCCATGTCACTAGACATCATCCAGACTCCCCCATTTGCTGACATCAGCAGTATGTTCGTTAGCTTCACCTGTATAGCTGCTTAAAATTTAATTCTGGTTAACTGTACTTTAGGACAGCTGGCCACCTTGGATTTGTTCTCCTCACAAACGGTTAAGAAGCTGAATAGAAATAAAAAGGATAATTAGTGTATCATAACTAAGTTTTAGTCATGCCTTATCATAGAATCATAGAATGGCAGGGGTTGGAAGGGACCCCTGGAGAACACGGAGTCCAACCCCCTGCCAGAGCAGGATCATCCAGGGCAGGCTACATAGGAACAGAAACGGGTGGGTCTTGAAATCCTCTAGAGAAGGAGACTCCACAATCTTTCAGAAGCCTGTGCCAGGCTCTGTCACTCCCACAGTGAAGTTTTTCCTCATGTTGAGGCGCAACTTCCTGCATTTCACCGCTACCATACCTCTCATCCTATCACAGGGCACAGTTGAAGAGACTGACCCCTTCTACTTGACACCTACCCTTCAAATATTTGTAAATATTAATAAAATCCCCTCTCAGGCTTCTCTTTTCCAGGCTAAATAGCCTCAGGTCTCTCAGCCTTTCCTCATAAGAGGGATATTCCTGTCCCTTGACATCATCTTTGTAGTTCTCTTTGGACTCTCTCTAGTTTTTCCCTGTCCCTCTTTAACTGGGGGGAGCAGAAACAGGCAAAATATTCCAGATGTGGTCTTACTAGGGCAGAGTAGAAAGGGAGGAAAACCTCCCTTGACCTGCTAGCTACACTCTTCTTTATACATCCCAGGATACCATTGGCCTTCCTGGCCACAAAGGCACATTGCTCTTCCATGGATAACTTACTGTCCACCAGGACATCAAGGTTCCTCTCCGTGGAGCTACTTTCCAGTAGGTCTACCCCTGCCTAACCTGTACCAGTACATGGTGGTGTTCCTCCCCAGGTGTAGGACTCTACACTTATCCTTGTTGAACTACATGAGGTTTGCCTTTGCCCATCTCTCCAATCTGTCCAGATCTCGTTGGATGGCAGCACAGCCTCTGAAGTATCAGCCACTCCTCCCAGTTCAGTATCATCAGCAAACTTACTGAGGGTGCACTCTGTCCCTTCATCCAGGCCACTGGTGAAGATGATGAATAAGACTGGACCCAGAACTAACCCCTGGGGAACACCCCTACTTACAGGTTGCCAGCTGGACTCTACAGCACTGATCATAACCCTCTGAGCTCTATTTTTCAGCCAGTTCTCCTCCTATCTCCCTGTCTGCTCTTCTAACCCATACTTTCTGAGCTTGCCCATGAGGATGCTATGGGAGACAGTATCAAAAGCCTTGCTGAAGTCAAGGTAGACACCAAATGTTCTGGTTTTGGTTGGGACACAATTTTCTTCCTAGCAGATGATACAGTGCTGTATTTTTTATATAGTATTGGAATAGTGTTGATAAGACACTGATATATTTTTAGTTTCTGCTTAACAGTGATAAGTCAAGGACTTTCCAGTTTGCCATGATCTACCAGTCAGCAGTTGCACAAGAAGCTGGAGGGAACTGGCCAGGAGAGAAGACCTGAGCTAGCCAAAGGGATATTCCATACCATATGATGTCATGCCATGTATATAAACCAGAGGAGTTGGCCAGGGGAGTTGACTGCTGCTCAGGCATTGGTCAGTGGGTGGTAAGCAATCACTTTCTGAGTTATTTATCTTTCTTTGGTTTATTTATCTTTTTATTATTTTCATTACTATTATTTTCTTTTTTCTCCCAATTATGACTGTTCTCATCTCAACCTATGAGTTCTATGTTTTCTGATTTTTCTCCCCATCTGGCAGAGAGTGTATCAACTGTTACAGCAGCTCTGCTGTTTAAACCAGAACTTCTTAAAACCAGTTTGCTGCATCAGAAGGTGGTCAATGTAACCAGCTCCATGAATGTAGCCAAATTTAATGTGGATCCATAAAAACATAGAAAACTTCAGGAAGAGTCTGAACTGACCTGTTTGAACTGAGGATTCCATCTTGTAAACACTGGTCAAGTAAAAAATGAATGCAAACCAGAAAAAAATAACAACCCTACATTTAATACAGCACTCGTAGTGTCTGTGACTGCAAAACTGTCACAGTTTTATACCTTTTTTTTATACCTTTGTACAACTATGCCGAAAACTCTGCAGGAAAACATTTGCCCGATGCTGTTATCTCAGATTACAACAGAAACAAAGAAGCATGTTCCATAAAGAGGAAAAAAACCTCTGCGCATTTACACAACTTCACCACTGCTATGCAGGAAGGCCCTGGAAGTGATCGTGTCTGAAAGGGTCCCTGTTCGGGAGCGGGGTTCATGCCCCTCCAGCTTCCAATCTGCTAAATTAGGACACCTGAGTAAAGGACACTGACGGTGCTTTACGCACCCAGCCTCTGCAGAGGAGGCGGGATGCGATCGCCGTACAGCGACCTTCCGGGGAGGACCGACCGTGCCCGCGCTCTCGAATGGGACCGTGGGGGATATACTACGGCTGGCGGCAGCCGCGACAGAAGCTCCGCCGTACCCGACCTGCACCCCCGGTGCTCGCCGACACCGGCCCGGACCACAACGGTCGCGCTCCCGCCCCACATATCCCCCCTCCCCTCACCTACCTGCCCGCCCGCCGGCGCGGGGCGTCCGGTAGCCCCAAACCCGCCACGGCGGGGCGCGGCTCGGCGGGCCCGGCCCCGGGGAGGGCTCCGGGGAGGACCCCGCTGCAGCACCGGCAGCGCCAGGTCACGCCGATTCACAGAAGCCCACCAAGGTGGTCCCGGCGGAATTCGTCTCGGGGGTCGGTTTCAAGCTAAGGGGAATCTGCCATAAATCCCCAGCGAAACACACCGGGGAGAAACGGGGTCGGTTAGTTCTCTGTTACCACCGCACTGATCTTGTATTTGACCGAGGGATGGATTTTAAAAAGGCATTTTGCCTGGATTTGAAGATGGAGTGGAAAAAGCCACCACTGCCCAGTGGCTTCTGCTACCCTTCCCAGTCTCTTCAAGCTCCAGTTTTTTTTGAGGAGAGAGAGAACTCTCTTCAAAGCATGGGATGAAAACAAGGACCTAAGAGAAAATATCCCACAGAGTGTACTAGCAGTCCTCACTGGGTGTGTTGAGCCACATGCCCTTGCAATAGAGAAGCAGAGAAAAAAAACATCCCCCCCCCCCAAAGCAAACACAAAAAAACAAACAGACCAAACAAACAAAAAAAACCCAACCCAACCCAAATCAAGCTGGAGCCTATGTTGTATCATAAAACATCTCTGCCATTTGAGATGGAACACTCTTTGTATGTTCTGAGTTAATGGGTTAATGGTGCAGATTTGTATAAGAAACTGTGTGACCAAACTAGGGCAGGGATTGTCCCCCTGTACTCAGCACTGGTGAGGACATACCTTGAGTACTGGGTTCAGTTTTGGGCCCTTCCCACCAGGAAGGACATGGAGGTGCTGGAGTGTATCCAGAGAAGGGCATCAGAGCTTATGAGAACAAGTCTTTTGAGGAGCAGCTGAGGGACCTGTGGTTGTTTAGCTTGGAGAAAAGGAGGCTCAATGTCAATGCTGTGTTTATCTGACCAGAGTGTCCTCATTGTTGAATGGAGAGAGGTTCTAATAAACACAAACATGGCCTGTATAGTTGATGTCAATGGTGGGATACAGCACCTACCAGTTTTTAGCTGGAGCAGCCCATGTTGGTCTTCAAGTTTTTAGCTTTTACTGGAATCTCCACCTTCTTAAATATGCATAAGCTGGCAGCATGGCTGTCAAGAAAAAGAAGAGGTGAAATAAACAGGAAAAGGAAAGCCTTTCTTTTCTTCCTGACAAGCTTTTTTCCCCACTGTGCAAAAAGCACCTGCTGCATTGAACATTCAATAGCCATACTGTGGTCTGCAAAGCACCCAGAAAAGTCCTAGTGCCTCAGTGCAACCAATAAAGGGGAAACCTTCAACATAAATGTTGCCTAAGCAGCACTTTTCACAGACAGTAAAGCTTTCACAAAGATGAAAAGTTGGCTAGTTGTATGGAAACAAGTACATGCAGAAGTGAAAATATTCATTGACTGTTTAAAGCCTGTCCAAGCACTTTGGCAGTTAAAAAGGGCTAAGACTGAGTCTTATAGGAAATTAAATATTTTTGTTGGTAGTTTTCATTCAACATCTTCAATAAAAAACAATCTTCACGTGCCAAAGCAGTGCTGTAATGCATGGATGCATTACTTTCTTTTAAGGCAAGAGTAGTTGGAATTTATTGCTCTCAAATTAGGTCCTAAACCAGTTTTCTCCCTTTCACATTCTTGCCTTGGTATTTTAATTCCTCATTTTCTCCATGGAACACATATATTTTTGGCTGTCATGGCTGTCTTGCTGGGTTTTTTTGTTTGTTTTGGTTTTAATTTTATTTTTTAATATATAACTAATGTATACTTCCCCCACTCACCTCCCTTAAATACATTATTTGATACCAGGAGCTTTAAAATTCTGTATTATTTTCAAGGTTTGACAGATTTGATGTCTGGCAGATAATTGGATTCATTGCATATGCACTATTTACAAAATATATACTGCTTACAATTTGTTTTTACTTATTTTTTCCACAGCTGTAATAGCTCTTCATTAAAAATAAAATAAAATCTATACCAGCAGATATTTTATAAAGACTGTGACATACCTTATTCCTTGTGTCAGCCACTAACCTGTAAGTAGTAGCTCTTAGGAAAGGGCAGTGTGACCATTCTGCCTGTGCTGAATATAGATTTTTGGATGAGAAGCCACAGTTTTTAATTTCCTCGTTCTTTATTAACACAAGGTTTCTCAAGTATTTTTACTTCTTTGTTTTCTCTCAGAACCAGTGCACGCTGTATTAAATACATACTGGCTGAAAGAAGACTTTCTATATTGTGTATGTTTATAAAGAATTTCTTATTTTTACTAACTAAAGGGAGAATGAAGTGAATAGATTTCATTTGAGTGTGTAGAACAAATCAAACTGTGCCCAAATAACATATTAGAGGGTTTTAATGGGGAAAATCTGTTAACATATAGGATCTTATCATACAAATCCCCAACAGGCTGAAAAAAAAAGAACCAGAAGAAATTTTGTTTAAACCTTAGGAAGAAAAGCTGTACATAGATCAGAAATTGAGATTTTTTTTCAAGCCAAAAGGGGAACATTTTGAATCGAAACAGTCATAAATCTCACTGGGTAGCAGGATCGAGCATTCCAAGGTGTTTGCAAGACTGAGTCTCTATTTTTATAAGGAGTGTTACATAATACACAAGTGGAAAAGTATCCTATCCAAGTGGAAATAAAAACAAACTGCCTGCAAGATGACATAACTCAGCAAAATATGAATCATTAGTGTTGTGCTTGTATTTGCTGAGTATCTATAAAGGAGGGAATTTTAAAGTGGTATGCCAGAACTGCTATGTAATGGAAATCTAGATCTTACTTATTTTACAGCACCTTTATGTGACTTTTTACTGTCACTACATCGTTTTGCTGAATCCTGCAGAGCAAGATTAGTTCACCAATTCCCTTTGGGCATTACTCTGTTGCTGACATTCATATGGAAAGGTACAATACTTTGGGGGTTATGCTGCAGGTTTTTATGTGACTCCTAGTTTATGCAGTAAGCTACTGACAAATAAGGTTGGCAGCAGTTAGCAAGCAAAAGGCATTGCAAAATTTAGCATCACAGACTCGCATGCGAAGAGCACAAGAAGCAGAACATCCTTAGGAAGCAAATTATGATGTTCACCCAATAAATCTGTTGCCCTGACAGGACAGTAAAAAAAACCATAAAACACTATAAACTAGACCAGTGTTCCCACTGGATTCAGACATACCAGCATTAATGATGTTTTCCTGGGCCTGTGAGCTTCAGCTCTGTACATGCTGAGGACATACAAGTAGCAACTTAGAGCAGACTTTGAGAAGCCTGTGAAGAACTGAAATGTAGTTTAGAAATGTAGAGGAATTAATACTAAATTCAGTAAGACTATGTAAGTAAATGAATATCATGCAGCTTACATCTGCTTGCAGAATCAGACACAATGGAAAGGTGATCAGGATAGAAGTCAACATCTATGTCACACAGGGAGATGTCTGGCTTTTTGAAACCCCTAATTGCTACAGAAATAACAAATGTTAAAAACAAAAAACAGCCCTAGTTGCACAGGGTGAAATACTATTAATTCTTGATGTGTACAGTCAGATTTATTCCTCTGCACTCACACTAGGAAAAAAAATTAATTTACCTCTTTTTCATTCATTCTTTTTTCTAGCATTACTTTTTTTTGCAATTAGAGGATATGCAAGATATTATTTAAAATTACAAACCTAATGGCATCCAGACTTGTGTGTCAATCCAGTTATAAACTAGTGTTTTGTTTTGTCTTTGTTCGAATACAGAGTAAGGACATTATTTTCTAAGAAAGCATCAAAACATACAAATAATTTGCAAGGTATTTAACATATACACTGAATTTTAATACAAATCTCAGTTAAATCACATTAAACTAGAAACAAATCCATATTAATAGTAAAAAAAAAGACAAAGTCTTGTATTAAGGAAAGATGACTGCTCTTGATTAACCGAAGAGCTATCAACACAGAAAGTGTGTGGGAAATTTCTTCATCATTACCCAGGAAAAGGCATAAGAAGCTCTTAGGTAAGTTTAAGTAAAAAAAAAAAAAAAGCTGAGAATCAGCTGTCAAAGGCTCGCTGAATTAACTGTCTTGAACGAAACTGAAAACCTTGGTGACGTTATTTTTGAGAGGAGATGATGAGTAGATAGAAAAAAACATCTTGCAGTTCGGACAGTCTATCTATAGCAATGTTGCTATTATTTACACTAAAACTAGTTTATGTTGATAATTCCTGTCACTGAGAAAATATTTGCAGTGTGGAAAATACAATGCAAGTACACAGGTTTTTCAATCATCCTGAACTTGCCAATTTCTAGTGCTGGATAATGAATCTCCCTAAGAGAACCTTCTCCCAGGACTTTTTTTTTTTTCCTCTCTAAAGAAAGTTCAGATGTGAATAATTATATTACATAGGTAGTTTCTAAGCACTTAAAAGAGGTATACATCCAGCCTAAGGAAGGTTGTCATCTGAGAAAATATGATACACTTGGCATTGTCTTTCCTTATGAAAGAATGTTAATGGCATGCTGGAGACTGCCAGATTTACCTCCCCAAGGTAAGGCAGTTTGCAAGGACGAATGACTCTACAAGCCATGAATGACTCTGTCCAAGCCACATCATTAAAAATGTAATTATTATGGAGACCATATGTTGGTATTTTTTGTTACAGAATTAGTTGTTAAATTCTGCCTTTTCCAGTTATAAACTGATCTTGTAGGCAGAACGACAACTTTATGACGAAAATAAGCACAGAGCTGTAGTCTTTTTGCATGTATATATTTTATGCAGAGGAGGTCAGTACTTTTTCCAATTTCAAATATTTCAGGAATACAGACCCACAAATTGTTCCATTTTTGCTAATGGCTCACCAAAGATTAAATAGAAAATAAATTTCCCCAGTGGGCTGTAAGTAAAAATATATTTTGAAAGACAAAAAAATGCTAGATATTGAACATATCAGGACAGAACATCAGGATTACTTCAGGAATCATGGCTGTCAAATACATTTCACTCAACAACACTTCAGTGTTACCTGAAAACTTCTTTACCAATCACAAAAGCGATATCCAACACACTTGAGCAAGAATCTGGTAAATTAACATGTAGCCCACCTAAATAAACAGCTACACCAACAGCAGCAAAGGCACCCAATAGAATTTCTCCACAAAATAAATGCTTTCTATGAAGGATTATAACCAGAGCTGATGCTCTTGCTGTGACTCACCATGTTGTTTCTATTGACTAAGGCAAGTATATTTTTTGCTTCTAGGGAACACAACTTGGCAATGGGCATCTGAGCACATCACAGCCTATAGAAGCAACAACTCAAATTCAGAAAATTCATGCACCCAATCTGGCACACACAGGATTTTTGTGAGGCTTACCACGTTTTTGAATGCATCCCTCCACATCTCTGTTTCTCAGGATGGTCCTGGGCAGGTTAACCTGTGAAACTATGGAAGTTACAATTTAGAAAGCCACAATTTGCACACATTCCGCCCCCACCCTCCCAAAGTACTTAGCTGTTGAGTTGTCACAAGGTAGGCCCAGCTTTATGTTTCTAAGCTTTTACTGGTGCTGATATGAGACAGCACCAGTTTGTTCTGTGCTCGCATTGAGCTTCTTCCTCTCCATGGACATATCAGTAGATGTGAGAATGTCCCCAGCAGGGCCCTGCCTTCAAAAGTAATCTACCTGGAGAGGACAGGAGGTGTGTCTCTTAATGCTTTGCTTTGACTCTTGATGAGTTAAATCACAGACTGAGTGGCAAAGATTACTTAAGTAAATGCTCTACAACTATTCCAGCTGTTTTACTTGATTATTGTTTCAACATTGTCATCTGCTCTTCACTACCATCAGCTATTTAATAAATTCAGAAATCACTTAATATTTTGAAAATCTCCAGAATACCACAAAAAAGACAAAGTCAGCTTAATCTAAGTTCAAACTTCTGCATTAAAAAAAAAATAAAAATCCCCAACGTGATAAAATACTTGCAAGAGGAGGAGCTATTGAGTCAGAATAGGTCCTGACAATCATACTTTTAAAGCTCTCTGCTTAAAAATCCTTACAGAGATTTCAATGTAAAAAAGCTTTTACTACTTGAAATAGGCTGCATAAAACCAGAGGATCTTAGTATTTTCTAATTAAAATATATTAAAAAGTAAATTAAAAAAAGGCAAAAGCAGCAGAAATAAAAGATTGCAAAGATGATTGCAATATAGTTTTCAAATAATACAGAACTATTTTGAATTTAAAATTTTAAACTGCTGAAATCACTAAACACACATTTCTTGCAGGCACTACAGATTTATAAAGGCCATTTAGTGTATCAGCTTTGACTCAAAATTGGTAGATTCAGTGGACACATTTAATATATAAATTTACTTAGACCACCTGAAATGATGTAAATCAAACACTAGAAGATTTGAATGTCCTAAAAGAGCTTTGTACTGACTTCATCAAACCCACATATGATTTACTCTTTTTATTAAACATGTGAACTTAAGCACAGACCAGACTCAGATGTACACATTTTTGTTTTGCAAGCGAACATTTAAAGCCTGTTATAATCAATGGTAGAGAGCAGAACTTTTTGTTTCCATTTAAACTGTAAAAATATTTTTATTTAGCTGAAACATAAATCAAGATATTTATCAAAATATTTATGTGTGACTGTGGATTTGAAACAACCATGTTTTTGTTTCATTGGATGACAACTTACAGGCAGTGTATTGAATAAAATGAGTTATACTGTACATCTTCCTAGGTCATGTAACCTCCTGCTTTGAGAAGCAAGCACTCTGCAAAGAATTATTCTCTTGGTATGCTGTGTATGTTGGGAGAGTTTGAGCTTGACTAAAAGTTCGCCCATGCAGAGTAGCCAAGCTGCTTAAAGCATATTTGAGGAGCTGTGTTTTACACTACTACTACTATTTTCCTATTAGGATTTGAATACTATTCTTATACGGCTAAACAAACAAACAAACAAAAAAACCAAACCAAACAAACATTAACCTGTCATTTTCTTTCTTCAGTTTCTTTACTGATGTTTACAATCCATGTTATAACCAATGACTCAGAAAGTAGGTAAGCAGAGACGAAAACTCCTTTTAAGAAGCATCTGGACATCAGCAGAACTGTGTGACATTGTTGGCACCTACTCTTAAACAAAGAAGAAAAGGAGAGGTTGAACATGAATTAAATCATCTGGCACTTCTAGAGCTTGGTCCATTCCAGAAATGCTATACGCTTGCCAAGATAATGGGAAGACAAGACTTAAATGGCCCTTTTCAGTCGTGTTTATATGGAATCCTAGTGGTAATGTTAAGTATCAGAAATAATTTTAAGAGCTAGAACCTATCATACCTTCTAGCTTGACAACTTAGTTGAAAACAGCACTATGTAGTTGCTATGAAGTCAAGCACTAAGATTTTTATTTTTTTTTTTTCAGGCAGATCTTCAAAGATACTGGGTGCAAACTGACATCTAAAGTATCCTGCTAGGAGGTACACCTGACTGCCTTTTGCAAAATTTAGCTACCTGGATGGTCCAGAGGTTCTGTAAGCACATCAGAAACTTCCAGCATCTTCAGTGCTCTGGTTCCACATGACTTATGCTGACCCACTTCACTACTGAGTAATGTACAAACTGGAAGGTTTGCACACCAAAGCAAAGCTGAATGTGAGCAGGTTTAACAAGATTTGATCTCAAATGTGCATCAGCTTCTCTTCCTTTGCCACGAGGTTGCTGGTTTCTTGAAAAGGCTTACAAGCTCCAAAAATTCTGCCTACCCTTACATTTAATGAAACTTGCTAACCTCTTGAGGCTGTAATTTTTTATTTGTTTTTACTAAAAAGCAAGTTATTTCATTTGGCAGGCTCTACATACTCACAATTTTTTTTCAGAAAAGACATATTACAACAGCATGTTTTAAATCAAGAGCGTCTCAAGCAGAACAATAAAAGTGCTTTCAAATATTTATTAAAACAATTGCTTTCAAATATTAAAACAACATATGAACTTTATTCCAACCAAACAATGATTCTGCCTGCAGTATCTGTAACTAGTAGCCTCATTACCCCCAAATGACAATTAGTCTAAAAACCCAAATAATCCTCCACCTCATTCCCACTAGGCACTTCTGCTATTGTCTAGGAGCACAAATAATTTTATTAATAGCTTAGCTAGCAAAAGTACAAAGGCACCAACAAGAAATGTCACTGTGCTGGCACAGACAAAACCTTTTTGTCCACTTCAGAAACATGCATAGAAACCTGGCTCTCAAATTTGGGCTCTGAAACAATCACCACTAGGACTCCTTCTTACTATGAAAATCTGCATCAGCATTCTCAGGATCTGACATAAGCCTTTTTGGCTGGCTCTTGGGGGTTATGATAGCTCAGAGTCACAGATAAGCAAGCCTGGAAGAGTACAAATCCTGCCAGAATAGTTCCCATCTTTAAAAACACAAATGAAAATCACAGCTTTATGTCACGTAGTAAAACAATGTTTAACGTGCTCAGAATACATACCGTTACAAAAGGTTCAGGAAGTTAATAGAGAACCAGAGGTCTCCCCCTGAACGAGCAACAACAAAAGCAATTTCAGCATCAGATACACACGAGTCCAGACGCGGCTAGTGGGCACTGCAGTCTATCCACGTTCAAGGCAGGTGATCCACAGCAGAACAGGCGAGATACAAACTGATGACGGGTTACTGGAGATGAGAAAGTTACTGTGCTCTGTAACCAAAGATGAACGCTATAGCACGGGGTAATTTTTTAAATACAAGACGTTAACTTAAACATACCTCTAACCTCTTTGTTTATAGAAACGCGCTATTGACGTAGGAAGTCAAACGCAATAAATAAGTTTTTCCAGGCTGAAGACAAGAGCCCAGCGCTGCGACCTCCGGCTCCTGCCGGGAGGCTGGCGGCAGGGCTGCTGGCGCCGGTTGAAGCCCCTTCGTCCCAGCGGGGCAGGAGTCCCCGTTCAGGCCCGGAGATAATCGTTCTTGAGGCGGCTGAGGCGTGCGCCGTGGCTGCGGACGGTGAGGGCGAGAAGGTCGTGCTTGTCCCGCAGCCCGCTGGAGATGTGGCGGGTCTCTCGGAGCAGGGCGCGGGCGTGCAGCAACAGCCCCAGGAAGCTATCGCCCAGTCGGGCCTCCTCCCGGCCCCCCTGCTCCTGTCCCTGACGGAACTTGCCCTCCAGCTCGCTCAGCGACCGGTCCGAGCTGGAGTAGGCGTCGCTGATCTGGGCTGATTCTCGGCGCAAGTAGGTGCTGTAGCTTTCCTCCCCGTCCAGGTCGTAGGAGATGCTCTTGCCGATGCCCTCCAGCACCCGACCCGCGTCCTCCACCTGCCGGCCCAGCACCGTCAGCTCCTCCCGCAGGCTCAGCCCGCCGCCCGCCGCCGCCACGCACCGCCGCTGCTCGCTCACCCTGAAGAGCAGCTGGCACCGCTCGGGATCGTCGTTCTCCTCGTAATACCCGTCGGGAACGAAGTAGTGGTGCAGGGTCCCGTTGGACATCTCAGGGTACAACGGGCCCTCGAAGTACCCGCGGCAGAGGCTGCAGAGGCTGCCCAGCCACAGCAGGCGCAGCGCTGCCGACATGCTGCGGCTGGCCGCGGCGGGCAGCCTAGGGCCGGCCGGCGCCGCGCTGCCCCCGCCCAAGCCGCCCACGCCCCATGGGGCTCTACCGCCCGCCGCTCCCGGCTCCGCTGCGATCTCGGCCAGGTTGGGTCCGGTAGCGCAGCGCGATCAGCGGCGCTCTGGGGCCAGCTGTCGGCGCACCGCCCTTAAAAGCAGGGCAGTCCGCGGAGGAGGAAGCGGCCCCCGCGCCGGCAGGGCCGGGCTGAGCCGCCCCCGCCCCGGGCATCGGCTTCTGGGTCCCTGCGGGCACCGCCCCCGGGTATCCCTCCCCATAGGGGAGCGTGGGGGACACGTGCACACCTCTCTCCCCTCAACACGTACAACACCCCAAAGCCGGAATTGCTCACCTTTTCTCATTTTCCCTTTAGAAATTACTCATTGACTAATAGTCTTCATTTTCACGTTTACAGCAAGCACAGAGTGCAGGGGAGAGGGATTTCGCATAGCTCCACACATGGTGCAGTCGATCAGGCCTCTCAGTTTGCCACCAATTAAAATCTTGAAATAGAAAAAAACATACAGGTTCACATATAAGGTGAAATGCAATCAAACTTAATAGGGTAAAGGTAGGGAAATGAAATGCAAAATCTGCTCTTAAATGAAACATCAAATGCATTTGAGAAAAATCCAAATACTGTTCATCCTACAGGGATGTCTGTGTAAAATTTTAAGCTTTTCTTTTTTCCTGAAACAATATTCTCTGTGAATCCAGTAGCTAGACTACAGCAGGATCAAACCTTGCACAGAACTTGTATAAATCTGTCTTTACTACTTTAAAGTTGTTAAAGCAAGGTGGGATTGTGCAAATAAAAGGTCTGTAAAGTTACCAGCTCCTTTCACATAATCTTTCTTTTCTCATGGAAAAAATCTCCAGCTAGCAGACATTGCACCAAATCTTGCAGTCATGCAGAGCTAAAACTCCCACTGCTGTTCCTGAGGGCTTTTCATGCAGAAATATTTGTAACACCTCTTTAATGTAAATATTTTAACTATCATCTTGATACTCTGCTTGTTGTAAATAATGCTTACAGTTAAGCTTATTGGGAAATAGGCCAGATGCCTATTTTGATATCTCTGCTTTTTTCACCGTTATGCTGGGCATTGTAGATTACAGCTTTATGGGGCTCAGGGGATTTTGACTCTACCATTTCTTATGCTTCAGACACGTTTCAAACACTGAGTCTTGAGCCTCTTTCCTCACAGCGCTTCATTCTGTAATCACAAACTATCCTGTCTATGAGCACACATGATGCAAAAAGCTGCTCTAGTGACCAGCTGCTCTTCCACAAACTGTTCTTTCACTCACTTGCAGATCCATGTGAGGCTCCAGATACGTTCATCTTCACATATCTGGCTTTGGTGCATGTCTGCTGATTCTGTTCCCAGGTGCCCCTGTTACCAATGGGTAGGCTGGTAGGTTCCTGGGAGCTGTGACAGGCTTAACTACATGGCCAAGCTCTTTAACATAACAGAGCAGCACAGTATATGAGTTCTCACTGTCAGCATGGCCTTTTAATACTTCATAACCTGATCTATCAGCATTCCCAAGTATTTGCTTTTAAAGCCTGCTGAAGCACTCTATGTAAGTGCAGGAGGTCATAAAGCTAACAAACACAAAGAAAAGAGCAAAAAATAAACCTGACTTGCTTTGAAGTAAGTAGTCTCACCAAGCCCTCAAGTCAGATAAAAACATGTGCATATACACCTCAAGGTGAGCAATGTTTGCAGAGTCCAGGCAGCTTCTTTAGAACTGCTGAGAGCCCAGGCTAGACAAGCTGTCCAAACAGAAACACTCCACACATTTGGAAACATTTTCAATTTGTAATTAAGTTCAGAAAACCCTCATATAAATAGGTTGGATTAGGCTGAGGTTTTGTGCTTCAACTTTCTATAAAAGGCTTAAATCTTATTCAATTGAGTCTGCTTGGCGTTTGTCCTTAGTCCATGTTTGCCAACAGGGGCTCTTTCAAACAATTTTATTCCCAGGATGCTCTCGTTTCACCTAATATTTTATTTGGTTCCCAATTCTTTGCTAGCCATAGTACTTCACATCAGTTTCCAACCCAGCTGGTGTTACTGCCAGTTGGCTGGTTTGGTTGATACTAGGGCTGTGGTGGACTCCACTTTTGAGGTCTCTTCATGGAAGAACCATACTGTAAATCACTCAGCTATAGCTTTGTCAGCATGGTTATACTTTCACTAGTGCCACAGTGGGTAAAAAAAATCAGCCTTAAGAAATACTTTTTCTCCATCTCTTCATACATTAAGAGACTAAGAGGTGTCTGTTGCTCCTTGCTATAGCTGCTGACTCCCTGCCTCTGCTGTTTTCAATCCAAAATGCATTATCCAAGTTTTATTTAAATTTCCCATCAAAATAGTCTCTCCACAAGTAACACACTTGGAATGTCTGCTTCTGAAGAAAGTCTGCAATATGGGATCTGTAGCCTTGGTGACTCAGTAACAAAGTTTTGGTAAAAGCTGGAACTTGCTGAAAGATATGCAATAGCCTGATCCAAGGCAATACCTATATGGTTAAGGATTACAACAAAATACGCTTCAAATTTAAAGATGATTTTAACTGAAAACCATCAAACAATGGAAAATATGTAGGCTCATGATGACAGAACAGTACTGTGCATGAGTAGCCATTGTTCATTCCAAAATCACATGTAAAATGTGAAATCTAAAAGCTTCATTGAGGTAATCTGAATACCCTAAAACTGTCCGTAAAACCACACGCATACAAATGAAGGTTTTTGGTTTTTTTTGGAGACACACATTGAAACTAACATTTACCTTTATGCATCAAAACCTGGGTTGAAGAGTCCAATATTTTTGTTTCAGTTAACAGCAGCAAAACCACCACACCAATGCCTGAAATAACAACATAAGAATCAGTTTCAGAGTTTTCCAAAGTAATATCTAGCATTATCTTGGAGAGCAATAATACCAAAGGAGTACAGAAATGAATTTCTTAGGAACAGCGTAAATGCAGAGTAGAGAGAACAGGGAGGAAAGCTGTTTTCTGCTGAATGTCGCATTTTCTACTGAGAACCCATAGGGGTAGTTGTATGAGATCAGATATCTAGGGAGCCTTTGGGATGCATCCAAGAAACAGCTGCTCCTTGTGGCATGCTCCCACAAAGGCCCTCATTGAAATCCTGGCATTGTCAAAAGGCCCATTGATTTCAGCATGACAGTATTTTACCCTCTATGCCTGCTCAAGCATTTAAAACTTCCTTTTGCATAAAAATGAGGTAAAACTGCTGAAAACAAACAAACAAAAAAGCAGCAGCATACTGATACTGTTTTTTACAAATACTTAGCATGATCTCTCTGGTAAAGCCATTGCTTTTCCACAGAGCAGCGTTAGGTTTACTTTACTGTAAAGAACTGCAGAATTTACTCCACGTAATCTCTTATGTAACAGCATCAGGATCAGCCTCCAGTTCAGAAATTGCCTATAAACTGATAGCAAATATGCAGCTTGGCACTGGATTCCCTCTACACACAGCGCTTCATCTTTGGTTCTTTGCTCACATGCATTTGCTAGTTCTGTTTTGTATGATGGAGAACTTCACAGCATCAGAATGTTTCAGATGTAAATGGCCATTAATTTGGAGAACAGATATATGTTATATGGTCCTAAAGGCCCCACAGGCTTTAGGTATGTTATTTTCTGACTGCTGGTTTCTATCTTCCTGCTGTGAACTGTTCTACAGCTTTATATAAAGATAACTTGTCTAAACACGGGGCTAACAAGTATGTGTGTATATTTAAATAAATTGTAGGTATAATACTAAATGCTTAAATGACAGTCCTCCAAGACCTTTAGCACTGTCTCCTCTTGAATAAGCAATTAAAAAAACTGAATTCAAAAAATTACAAGTAGCTATAGGAAGTATAGGGTATGAGGATGAACCTGAATACAACTAATAGAAAGAGTCTGTCAGGCTGGTTATATCAGAAGAATATACAATTAGTGTTGAATCTCCTTCAACTTCAGCCAATAACAAAATGAGCTCAACATTGGCAGAAAAAAAAGATTTTGCCACAGCCTGTCTCTGTAGTGGGTGCTGGTTTATTTTATGTAAACATAATTTGCTTAAAGCTTAAAACTGAGGATGTTTCTCAGTTATTTTTGAAAATATAAGTGATGCATAGGGATGCTTCCCAAGAAGAGAAGAAATAAAACCAGAGATGAAGAGGGATGAATATTTACTGGTATTATACTAGTATGGCTTCTATCTGCTGATGAAAACCTCAAACCCCAAAAGGGATATCAATAGAATTTTTTCAGCAAGGTTCCTGAATTGGAAATAACAGTACTTCCTCAGTGGAAATGAAAACACTTTAAAAAAGCCTCATCATTGGCCAGCACATGGAGAAGTTTTCCCATTACTGCAAATGTGGTTTGTTACAGAGACAGCGTATCGTGCTGTTAAAATGTTGATTTGATTTTCAGTCCTTTCTGTGTAACATTTAATGCTCTACATGAACATGAAAAGGCTGCGTGTGAAAACATTTATTTTGCAGATGTTACAGAAATATAGTTCACAAATTATTCAGGATAACCCATCCTCCTTGCCTCTAACCTATTAGGAGTAAAATAAGATTTATTTTAGGAATTTGAAAAAAACACAAAACTCTTCTTCTCTTTCCTTCTCTCCCTCTCTTATAAAGTGGAAAAACTTAAAGCCTGACATGCTATGCTCAGGCAGGGTTGAAAAAGAATTTGAATAAAAACCTTGAAAGAAGTCTAGGAGTCTGGTGAGGAAACACTGATGTAATTTCCACTCCACTGATATAGATGCTAAGCATTTGCAGTCCCATGATATGATGTATTCATTTGAGGCATGATCTTGAAAAATCTCTGTATTTTCTGTAAGCAGAATTTCAGCAGGCCTATTCTTTAGGTTGGGTCCCCAAGAATTTAACTAGATTCTACACTATAAAATTTCCAGTCTTGCCACCTTTATAGGAATGGCATTTTCTGATTTATACATCTAATCTTAGGTATGTGTCTCAGCAATAGCTTAGCCTTCCTATTTCCTGACTCAGATAAGTCTGAAATAGTATCCTTGATGCAGGTAAAAGTGAGAGAAGATGGAAAATGACAAAAAACGCCTCCTAGGATTTAACTGGTTTAATCTCCTCTCTCCCATACCATTCATAATATAGCAAATAAATAATAAATTGAACCATGCTTCTGTAGTAAAACTCACTTGCATTCCCAGATCTGTTTCTTAGGAGTTGGAAAATGTCCTTTTTGTATCCTAACACATTCAGTCAGGTTTTTATGTTGGTGTTTTTAACATTGTATTAAATTTAAAAGTAGACTGACTTTCTATTTGAGCAGCATAAGACCAAGCATATGGTTTCAATTGAAATATACCAAAATCTTCATGTTAAAGAAAAATATCAAAAATCAATCCCTTTAACAAACATTCTTATAAAATTCTACATGAAGAAGCAGGTGAAGGGGCACTATTTACAGTCAGTTCTATATTTATTTTTGTGCAGTCATGGTTGACTGTTCCACAGGTTTTTTAATGACTCGCTGCACACAGAGCACTCATTCAGCAGCCCTAACACTGCACTATTCTCCCTTGCCAGAGGTTGGTGCAGAATATCGATAAGGAATTTATGCCTCCTGCTACAATTTATGGCTTTTATTCAGAATGGCATGGCTTAGGAACCAGCATTCAAGATCATTTGCTTGTGATTCTGAAGGCCCTTCTGTGGAGGGTACAATGGGCACAGGTAAAACTTGCCTCTACAGCTTGATATGGAGCTCCAGCATGGCTGTTTGCTGCGAATGACTTTGAACCAGAGTGCTTGTGTTGCTCTATAGAGCTGCTGGAACACTACCCGCCTGTGTTCACAGTTACGGTCAAGAAGCAAAGACATGTGATCAACTTGAATGGAAAGAAGCTGGATTGAATAAAGTCTGTGGGCTAATTTTGGTTTAGGAGATATTACAGCTCTTCTAGCTTGGTTGCCTTGGATGAGAAAGGCCCAGCCTTGCTGCTGGCATTCATGGCCTCTGAATACCATGTTTATTCTCACAAATCAGTCTGTTCTGGTACTTTAATCTCACCGGGGTTTATGTTCCTAGAGCCTGTGCCGGCTGATCAACTTGCTTTTCCCTAGGGACCATCTTGCCAGGGCTCTGGAAAACCCAAGACAAGCTATGTAGTGCCATAGCAGTCATGGAAGGGTTTCCTCCAGGGTTAGTCAGATGATGCCTGAGCATAAATTTGCTGAAGGACCTCAGTATGCAGAAGCATGAAGAAAAGCAGCTTCCCTCTGGTACTGGAATAAATGCTTCTGTTTCACAGTAGGGCAGCTTCAGAGGCCTTTAAGCCACTTTCCTATTTGGAGCTCTAAGAAGGTTCAACCAAACTAAAACAATGCTCTGACAACTGTTTGGAGGTCTGGAAGAGAGGGTTGACAACATGTCCTCTACAAGTGCAACCCACAAGAACACCTCCATGGGTTTAACAACTGCAACGTGTGCTGTCTAGTGCCAGCAGCCTTGGGAGCAGATGGAGCCTGTCTACAGCTATGGGGGTGCTTCTCCTTCCCCTCCCACTCTTCTCCCAAAGAAGAGCCCTCATAATTAAGCTTCCAGCATTAAATCTGCAGGTAGTAGCAACAATAGCCGACCAGAAGGATAGAGCAGGAATGCGTGGCCTCTTCCATCAATTTTCCAAATAGTTTAGAGCAGACACATTTAAAAGCATAAGTATTACTTTGAAAAAACAGGCAATGAATATTCCTCTTTCTGGTCCTCCTGTTGTATAGTGTGATATAACAATCACCTTCAGGTACTTACCTGTGTTCATATACAGTCCTAACAAACTTGTCAGGCTAATCTATTCTGAGACCTCACAAGACAAGGGTCTTGAGGAGATATTTTCAGTACAGCCATTCCAACCAATGGGTCACCCATGTGAGGTAGCAAGTTTCAGTCACCATGGGTCTCCTTCTGAGGGCTGGTTATGTGTTGACCTTGTGTCCCTGCAGGCATCTCAGCCCTTTTCCCTATCCCACTAATTGCTCTAGGCTTCTGAAGCTATAATGGTCAATTTAAGGGTAACCCACAAAATAATCATAGAAATTTTGTTTTACCACCATGTCTTTTCTATTTAAACCACATGTAATAGTAGAAGCTGATCATATCAGAAGAAAGAGATAGACAAGTATAAGCCAGAAAAAAAAGTGGAAATAGCATTTTCTCACAATAACTATGAAGATTATAAAGACAAGCATGTACAGAGAAGACTGCAAATTAGCAAAGGTCAAAGAGAATATATGTCAGAAAAGTGTCTTTTTGTCATTGATTTAATGGTGAGTTTTAGCTCAATATTTTCTTTCAGGAAACAAATCCACGTAAAAGATCAACAGTTCAAAGTGTTAAACAACTTTTAAGGCTGACAGCTATTCAATATAATCAAAACATTGCCTTTCAGTAGTGTAATGGACTAACAAACCAATATCCAAGGTTTCTGCTACTTGAACTACTCAGACATGAAAAAGTGAGAAATCTTTCCTAAAAGCTTTTCTGGATCCCTGGGCCCACTTGAATTCAAGCTTGGATGCTCCTATGATGGCATCAATCAGAAATACAAGGCTTTGTCCAGCTGCTTGCTTGATCTGTTCTTGCTGTGCTTGGGCCAACTATAAACTGCTTAAAGGTCCATATAAATATGCAAAATCAAAAGTAGGTGTAAGTAGGAATAGTAATACCT
Source organism: Ceyx melanurus (assembly GCA_024611195.1). Taxonomy (NCBI): domain Eukaryota; kingdom Metazoa; phylum Chordata; class Aves; order Coraciiformes; family Alcedinidae; genus Ceyx; species Ceyx melanurus. The sequence continues at coordinate 23,659 of JANHGL010008272.1, forward strand.
CTTTTACCTCCCTCCCATCTTCTCACTGCTGCTGTGTCAGGTCCCAGGCAGCTCTTGCCCCCAGCTAAGTAACAAACACAGCCTCTGTTTGGCACAGAGAGGGGCAGCCTTGGCAGCCTGTCTCACTGCAGAGTGTTCAAGCACTTGCTCTGGGCTTAAAACCAGTTTTAAATGCTTCTTTCATCAGACAGAATGTGATTCCTGCAACATATTTTAATCTAGAATAATATTAATATTGCCATTCATGCCTAACCTGATCCAGTATGCAATTTGGTGTATTTAGCAGGGAAATCTGGTTTGTCCTTGGTGCATAGGAGGCTGGTTACCTCCTTGAGAAAATACCATGACATCCAGGGAAGCACTAGAATTAGCAATTCATAGGTTTTGGGGCATTAAGACTATTTTATAGGCACTGACACATTCTGTCTTTTTATTGTCTCATCCCCTTATAGAACACATATATCACCACATACATTTTATCTTCCTGGTTTTTGCAAGGATTAGTCAGTGGCTTTTTTTATGTATAAGTTTTGACTTTTGTGGACTGTATTTAGCAATGGGATCTTGGCAGTGTAATTCCTCATAACCACAGGGAAACTGTGACTTCTGTACCAAGGCTGTGTGTGGATCTATGCTGTTTGGTATAGCATGAGCAGAGTCCCTGCTGCTCTGTGCAGCAGACCACTTAGAAGCATGGCAGTAGCTGTACAGCTGAAATATTTTCCTTACCCTTTCCATTAAGTTTAAACCAGAAAAGAAAAGGACTTATCGTTCTGCCTTGACATCTCTATGGAATATTAAAACCACATATATCTCCTCATTTTAAAGTAAACTTCCCCCAGCTAAGAACAAGAAAATGTTCAGACATTGCTTGCCACTAAGTCCATTCCTTGCACTTATTCTTAGCCATGCACTCAGCTAAAAACACTCTATATAACAGAACCTCTTCTATACACACACACACACACACACACACACATATATATATATACATATAGGCCCAGGCTTGTAGTGCCAGAGTTCTGACAATTTGAAAGGCTTGTAGTTCAGTATGTCACTGCCCCAGATCTCCAATTCACCAAAGTTTCATACTTTAACTACAGCCTTTATCCCCCACCAGTAGACTATGTTCCAGCTTCTGTGGCTGCCGCCACCTACGAGTCATGGGGCCATCTGTGCTGTCCAGATGCTCCCACACCAGTCCAAAGCCATCACTCCTGCTGCTTGATGTCTGGGTTGATGCAGGAGGAAGCCTTCAGCAGCCCCATTTGCATTTGCAGCTCAAGCAGCTGTTCCTTGTCTTCTCCAGGAGAAGGGCAGCGGGCCAGATCTCCCTGTGGTCAAAGCAGCTGGTTGGACCATGCTGACCTAAACCTCAAATGCCTTCATAGACCAGCCAAAACTTTAGCAGCCACATCCTGCTCTTAAACAGGAAAGAACCTTGGAGAATGGTTTCAAACCATTCAGAGCTACTCTGTGGGAAATGTTTCAGCAGGATGGGAGCTTAAAGGACCTTTAAAGGTACTCAGCACACACAGAGAGGAGAATTTTTGTTCCCATTGATGCAACTTGTAATAGTTCATTAAGTGTGCAATGATCAGAAAATAGGGGTGCTGAAAGTTTGTGGTTTTAGAACTGAGCATTAGGCATCAAAATGCAGTCCAGAAATTCCTCAATGCCTCTTCCATAGCAGGTGGGGTTTAGGGCTCTCCAGTCCTTCCCAGCACTATGTCAGCCCTCATAAAGATAAGGTTTACTGCTATAAGCCATGGAGAAACAAGTTGAACAGCTCTTCTTCCCCTTTCATCTTTGCATTTATCCAAGAAAAAAATATAGTGGCTTCTAATTAAGGGTGGGATGAGGTTCACTATTTTTTTACTTATATTTCTTCTGAATTGTTAGGTTCTTTTCTCCCTGCACTACATGCAGCACATGATGCACAGATGTTGCTCCTCTACTTGCTTAAGTTCCTTAAATGATTATTTTATAATTCTCCTTACTATGGATATTTGTTCCAGGACAGTTAGCATATGACTCTGGAAGAAGAAAGGACCTCAGTTTGATGGATCTCATCATTATTTAGGTCCAGCTGCATGCTGCACGTCAACTACGTGACTCTGAAGATATGAACTAACAAAGATCAAGCTGTACTATTCTTGCTGTATTTTTCTTGGACACTTACTCTTCCTAGATAGCAGTGGGAAGCTGTCTTGTAATTGCATATATACTTTAAATATGGCAGATTTCTCTGTGATCCTGGGTGCTGCCTGAAATGAAACATACAACTGAATTTTGAAATGATGGGTATAGTGGCATGAATCCAGTGATTTCTGAGAACTGGAAGGATGTCAGGGAAGAAACACATTCGTTTACAGAAAAAAACCCCAAACTGCTATCAGGAGTTAAACTAGAAATGCCCTTCTACCTAATTGCTTGTTGAAGGTATAAATCCTAATCCTCAGGAGAGTTATCAGAATGATAACTTCGGAGGCTGAAAGCCGTTATCTGATAAATCAGAGATTCAGGCTCCATGATGGGGAATTCTGTGGGATTACTGATGTTGTTTCCAACAGTCATAATGAACTGGGTACACAGGCACAGCTCCTAGATTCATTATCTCAGGAGTACTGACAGCAGCTATTTGTGGCCAGATGTCAGATGAAGATAAATGTCCAGGTATTTACCTAACTTCATGACACTGCAGACTGCCCTGAGTTCTGGACTGTAAAGGCTACACTGCAAGCAAATACTGAGCTGGCTAGTTCACAGCTGGCTCCTGGAACTGCACTGGCAACCACAGCCATTTTATATTAACACAGCTACAAACACCTTTTCAAACTAAAACCAAAGGTCTGCCCCAGTATGGGGTAGGGGGTGGGGGACGACGGGGGTGGGGGACAACGGGGGTGGGGGGCGACAGGACAGGCGGACGGACGGACACCCAGGATATCAAGCTAGCCTGGAATTGGTGAAATTTCCAGCATCCTCCCTGGAAATACATTGCAGGGATGATAACAAGGGCAAGGTTAAGCATTTTGTCTTCCATCTGTTCATTTTGTTTGTTTGTTTTTAACCACAGCCACTATGAAATTAAAATATCTGAGCAGTTTATATCACAGAAGCACTGAGGGAGCAGGGGAGCTTCATTGTACCTGGAGATTTCTTTTATCACCAGCTGTTGTCAGTGAAGCAGGAGCAATGATGAAGTGATAAAAACCCAAGGAAGTCTTTGTTGAGAGCACACACCAAGGAACCAAGCAGGTTAAAGAAAGCAGCCTGTTAAGTTTAAAGTGTTTATAGAAGGTTCCCAAGGAACCTAAAGGAAAATTAAATCTCTACATCTCACCGAGCCAGAATCATGCTACTGAAACCCCACCAAAACCTTTTTCAGTCAAAACCCCAGTGCTTTTGACTTTTATGCTCTTTAAAACAAAATACCTGAGAGGAAAAAGGCAATTTTTAACAACAGGTCTAACAGGTAACAACTGAAAAAACATCCCTGTTTCAAAGTGGCTGACACCACTTCTGAAAACAGGCATGTATGCTTTTTCCAATACACCACAGAGGAGTCTGAACAGGATTATTTCTCTGGTACTTTCTATGTAGGAAAATTAAGCATTACAAATACAATCTTTTAAGAGGTCTTTGGGTTAGAGTAATCCTGTGCTTTGGTATGACACAGTCAGGGTGGATTTTCTGGATTTGGAAAGAATGAAGTCTAGGAAACCCATAAATAGAACTCACTAGGATTTATTTCTATTAGGAGCTAGCCATTTTACTTATGCTGCTTGTCTTTTCCACTGAGCTTCTGATATTGCAGCCATCTACTAAAAGGGTGCACAACCACCTCTCATCATGGATTTTGTGTTGGCCTTACCATTACTCAGCCCAAAAGGAGGCATGAAGTCCAAACCAGATTAACCCCTGCGTACACCTAAGTGCTGGGAATGTAAAAAGTGCAAAACCAGACTGGTGTTCCATGAGGTTGTTGGTTACAATTCTTACTATCTCCTGATGCCATTTCTTACACCTTCTCACCTACAAGCTCTTCTTATAAATAATACCCTGCAGCAATAAGTTCTGGCCAAAACCCCTAAAATGACAGCCTCTCCCCAGAATAACATAAATTATAAGCTCTAAAATAACTCTTTTTTTAGATAGAATTCCAAAATATAGATTTTTTTCAAACCTAAAAAATTTAATTTTATCTTGTTTAATTTTCCAATGAATGAGAATTTTTCTGCTTCTTTTGTTTTGTTTTGGTTTGTTGTTTTTTTTTCCTTGTTAGTTCCTTTTTCTTTTGGGAAACACTACTTTATCTTAACAGTTTAGTCTAAAATATTATATTTCCTCAAACAATTCTTTCTTACATTTCTTGCCTGTAACCAATGTTTTCAATTACCCTACTGTGGCTTCAAGCTCATATGAACAGGGAAGAAAGCTGTAGAACTCTGGTTGTGTAATATAATTCACTAAAGGCTGATGACCTTACTGTAATGATAGAATTTACCTGTAACAAACAGTCTCCTTCCTCCTTGCAGTTGCTGTCATACCATATATGTCTTATGTAGTACTTTATATAATGTCATACCACATATTTGTGCAAGTTAGGATAGCTGCTAGCAGTTTCACAGTTCAACTTCTCCTGGGATGGGAAACAACAATAAACTGAAGAAATAAAGAGTAGACTATTTTTCATATTCATACCATGGAAAAAAAAACAACCCAAAACCCTTTAGGTGACATCATCCTCTGTTTAAAACATCAACTATGAGAAGCAAATCTTCAGTAAACATCCAGAAGGAAAAAAAAAGAAAAAAAAAAAAAAGGAAAAAGAAAAAATATTGGGTTGAGATTGTATCATTCTTCTCATAGCAATGGAAAACTGCCATGTGCAGTTTTCCCAGCATGGCTCTCTGACTCAGTTGTGGCAGTTTTGACCAGTCAGGGATTGCAAAGCATTTTCACTTTAAAGGTCAGCTGTTTCAGGACTTGAACTCTGTCTGCCCTGAAGTTTGGTATGCATTGTGCAGTATACTGGGGGTAGGCATGAGGATGCCCAGTATCACACGTGTCTAAATGAGTCTTCAAAGATATATATCCTTAAACTCTTATTTTTTGCTTAAGCTTGACAAATTACAGCCATTCCCATGCATGCAGACCCAGTGATCTTGTTCAGGCCCTCAAAGAGTATCCCCAGCTGCTGCAGAGCTCTTATTCTCTGGGCAGGGTAGCACTACTGCAACTTGATACAAAATGGCTTTGTAGCTGGTAAGTCTCAGAGCAAAAACTGGCATTATATGGAAGAGCTGGGGAGACTGGAGTCAAAAAACTTTCTACTTCATCAGTCCATACCTGAGTACCTGTCTTCTTCATACAGCATAAAGCTGGCTGCTGGCAAACACCTTTACACAGAAACTTAGCGAAATTGCTATGCTTTGACTTGTGCAGACATATAATAAAACATGTCTTTTCATCAACAAGATAACCCTGCCATTGCTACTTTGTACTCACTGCCTTATTTTGTAGGAAACATTTTAGTTTGCATCTGTTTATGGAAAGAGAAAAAAGAACATAAAACTGGGAAAATACTTTCTCTGTCAGCACTACAATATTAATAGTACTTGACGTTTCGCTCAGCAATAAATAACAAGCCATTCTTTCCTTAAAAAAAAGCAGCAAGAACACACCCTTAGCCAAAACCATCCTAAGTAGAAAGGCCAAGTTTCCGTAAGTGCAAGACTACATTAATTATATGTCTATAAACAGTCAACAGCATTCGCAGAAAGAAACTGTTCTCCTTCAGAGCTGTTACTTTTTAAATGCATTTTCAGTGCTTGGCCAAGCTGATTAGCGAGACAACCACTCTTCTGAAGCAGGTCACTTTTCATTTGGGCTGGAAACACTGAAACTGGACAGCAGGGCAGAGACAGGTCCCACACATCCAGCCGCAGGGCAACCAAAACACCAAGCTCAAGTTCAGTTTCCTCTTGAATAAAACAATTCTGTCTCAAATCTCTGGCCACACTAATTCATAGAAAGAGCCTGAATTAGTTGTTGCTAATTCATAACTGCGAAATATTGCTATTCAAGCCTCCTGTGGCTTAAGTTTCTTTTAAAATCCATATATAGTTACAGAATGCCTGTCTAGCAAACTTGCTGATCTAGCCTAACTCCTTCCTTTGGAAAGTCTGACATATGAAGCAGCTCTGTAAAAAGTTAAAGAGGCAGTATCAAATGTACTTGCAATAATATTTTTTTTATATATAATTGTGTTTACCATCTGTTGCTAATCAGACAGAATTTCAGGAGCTTGTAACTGATCTCTTTCTTTACAGATCTGGCTCATTGTTCAGGGAGTTGGTTACCTGAAGGTTTAACTCCAAGAAAGTACGCTAAGTGAAACATAAACTTCTTTATATTGTGAAAAGCAACTATGTTGCTATTAATTTTTTGTTTTGTTTTTCCTTTTTTTTTTGTGTGCACTGTACAAACATATCAATTTCTTTTGCAAAATAAGAAAATTCTTAATTTCTGAATTTTCTACAAAAGCATATTAAAAATTACCATATGAGAGTCGTATATGCTTGTGCAGTCACATCTGAGGTGTGATGCTCATTATCTTTTTCTTGTTCTTCCTGAGACAGAGCATGAGATTTGCTCTTGTTTGCTTCAACCAGAAGGTACTGAAGATTCCCTATTCAGATTGGAGCAATTAACCAGTGTAAGCAGCTGCTTCTGAAGGGAATTAAGTTTAATCACAGGGTCTAAACTAAATTGGATTCATTGTATTTCTAAACATGCCATGACTAAACTTCTTGCCTGATGAAAAATCAGAAAGAAAACACTATCTGGAAGATGGCAATGGCTCTTCATGCAGATGAATGGTTTGGTGGCAGCCCTTCAGGCTGTGAAAACATTGCCAGTGTCACACGGGCCTTAGGCAGATCTGATCCAGAACAGTTTCCACATCATCCATCAAACAGCCTAATAGCAGCCAACAGAATTTTATCAATTATATTTATATACCATTAATAACTGAAGCTGCAATGGCATTTTCATCTTTGCATTCACTACCACAATGAACTGATAGTGGAGAAGAAATAAAGCAAAAATGGTGTGATGTAATAAAAATATTTCAGTGTTGAGAAAAGAAGGCAGCCTAGTTCTGGAACTTTAGGTGTGTGCTTAGCTTGAATATAGGTCTGCCTAAAAACCTGTTGTTCAGGAGGACACTTATGATCCTGTAAGTTGAAAAGATTTGGAAAATCATGGTATTTTCTACCCATATCACCTGCCATGCTGGGGTCACTGAGCAACACATGTACAAAGATGGAGCTGCTGAGCTGCTTTATCCTCCATCTCCAAAACAAGAACATGATAAATGTTCAGGGAGAGGGGACACAGGCTGCTGTGCTCCTTTGAAGGAGGCTGTGGCCAGTACTGGTAGCCCACCTCAGCAGCACTGGGATGAAAGTGCAACAGCTCTGCCGCTCCTGGAATGCAAAGATGGCCTGGGGGCCAGCATCTCTGGTTTGATGCTCAGCAGTCACAGACATGTACCACAGTGTCGTGCCACAGCAACAGATTTCTACACAGCTGCATAATTATATTAACCCCTCCAAACTACAATCAAAAACCAAAATAAGTAAACAAGGTTCTAATAGAACAAATGCCTTTGTTGTTGTTGTTGTTTTCTGTTTTGTTTTTTCTTTTTTTTTTTTTTTAATTATTCTTAGATTAAATGACAGTGAAATATTTCCTCAGATTATAGCCATGTGCATTAGTTTTTTCCCCTACTTGCAAAGGGATGGCTCTCTTCCTTATTTCAAGGATGAAAGTCTTGCATTCCCATAGCTCTGTGTGTGTGTGTGCTGTCACCAATACATGCAGGTTTTGGAGCTGAAAGACTATTACTGTTTTTTCCAGACTACCAAAACATACCACCTAAGACAAACAGTTTTTCATATTCTTTGGTAATATATTAACTAATAATTTATGGAGTGCCTGTTTCCCTCACTTGACCTCGCAGGGCTTTGCAGGTTCAAAAGTTTGAGAGCCTGTTCTGCCTGCTCCTGGGCAAGTGGTAGAAACAAGCATGAGTTGGGAATCCCCCACTTTTCCCTAATCTAACATTTTCCTGTCTCTGCCACCAATTTTCTCTGTATTTATGTACAAGTCGCTTAATTTTTTGTACTGTTTAAATTTTGAGAGGTCATGGGCACTACCTAGCACCATAAAGGACAATCTTTGGATGAACACAGCTTATCTCATGTTTTTGCAACTCACACCATAATGTAAAATTAGATTATAAATATGAAGATATGAGGAGACCATATGGGAAAAAATACATCTTGAGCAGATACTACAAGAGTCTTACCTTATGGAGTCCACTTAATGGGACAGAAATCATCTCTAGTGCTGTCTCAGCTCATGGGCATAGTTGATTCTTCTGGATGTAACTGGAATTCAAATAAAGAATAACAGTTAAAACAATATTGTGCTCTACTAACCACAGGGTAGTTCAAATGGGAATTCAAACACAAATGTGAACACATGAACAGGATCAGACAAAAATATCTAATAAAGGACTGAGCCTGAAATGCTTTATTGGGGTGTCTCAGCATGTTTTCATAGAAACCAAGAGAGGGGTTCATAGCTTCCCAGAAGAGCAGTTACCTGGTGCTGTAGCAATTAATATCTAGTTCAGATACAGACATAACAAACATTACTCATTAGCAAGAAAATAGTGAGCAGCTGGAAGAGCTGTTTTACTTAAAAAATAATAAAAAGTTTTTATTTAATTCGAGCTAAACCTTGAGGAAAATGAGCTTGAAATCTGACTTCTCAGGGAGCTCTGGATAGGAATTTCAGATCCCTGAGGCTGTCTCTTGGCTGGTGGAAGGGCTGAGGCATGTAATCCTTTCCATAACCTGACTGCATGCCCTCATTTGCAGGATACAGCTATCAAAGACTGACACTTGAAAACGTCTTATGAATACTTTTACAGAAAATGAGATTTTTCTGACTGGGCTGTTTTGTTTATTATTTTTCTTTATATATTACAGTTTAAAAAAAAGTTTAGGAAAAAAACATTATCTTACAAACACGTGTTACAAAACTGAGTGTCATCTTGAACTGATAAATACAGCCACATCAGTTTATTCAACTATCAAGCCATTTACATCTGTATGATAAGACAGCTACGCTGTATTTCGTTCTTTGATTATAGCTGTTCCAATAGACATCTAGGTCACTAAAAAACAAGTTAGAGAAACTACAGTATGAATGTCTTATGCTTTACAAATGCATCTTTTGCTGCCAGTAATGACTATTCCACAACCCCAAAGGTGTTACAATAATGGTTCCCCCTTGCCATCGAAGCATTGTATAAAAATCAGAAAACACTAGTTTGTATATACACCTATTTGAACTTACATGATATAGTTAATGCAATTATTTTTCTAGTATCAACATAGAGTCATAACTAAGGTTTAAATAGTGAACTGGAACAGAAAGAATTGCTAGGGACAGGTCATCCTTTAGAAATAAATGGAATACACAGCTCATATATTACTGCATTCTTTAACAATAGACATAACACTTCAGAGTTGAGCTGGGTCTTTATGTAGTATTGATCCTTTATCTAGACTGACGTATGCCTTTACAACTCTAACATACATTAATGATTTTTTGATAAAAACTAAAGCATCTCTTATTTTTTCATTGTTTCATGTCTCTATAGAAAGAAGATTCATCACTGATGTGCCTCAACCACTAAAGGGGCAGCCCCCTCCCTCTCTTTCCTAAAATGATGTCCATCAGTTTTTACAAAATTCTTTGCCATGACTCCTTCATTTCATCAGGATTACCTTATTAAATGTATTAAGAAAGACATATATCAAAGCTCCTTTTACTGTGCATTTCAGTTTACAGTAAAAAGGGGAAGAAACAAAGATCACATTTTCATTGTCAGACAAGCAGTTCTCATTAATTCATTCTCCTCAAATTTTAAGCTGTAAAAATTTCAATTTACCTGAACACTAAAATTCAAATCCAAATGAAGCAATCAAAGATTGCAAAATTTTGTGATCCCTGACAAACCTCTTGCATTCACTAAGCAGAGATGGAAAACTGGAAAAGTTTTGAGATATATGATTAAAAGATTAAGTATAGCAGGAATTAAAGAAATTTATGAGCATTGCAGATTTCAACTACAAATAATATTTTTGTTGATGACTGATGTTCTTGTCTTGTTTATGTCTCCAGCATAGTCACCCCATCTCAACTATCTCAAAAAACACTTCACATTGTATTGTTAGGATTTTTTATTAAGGAAATGCTTATTTGTGAATTTAGGGGAGAAAATCTTACTCCTGAAGTCATCAGAAAACCTTTTATAACTCAAGATAAGTCTCTCTTTCCAGAAATACTTAAGTGTTGTTAAGGGGCAGTACCAGGTCCACAAGTGCTTGTATTGTAATAAAATACACAATTTGAAGAGGATAACTGAGTTATATAAGAACTATTCTTGGAAAAAACACAATTTAAGATTTTCCTCAGTTATTTTGGCACAAAGACCTAGAGGATATTAACAAAATGTGAATTTAGAGTCCTAAAAGTGGAAGACATAATCAATATCAGTGAGGGTGACAGAGCTCTGGAACAGGCTGCCCAGGGGGGTTGTGGAGTCTCCATCTCTGGAGACACTTAAGATCCGCCTGGATCTGTTCCTGGGTGACTTGGTCTAGGTGATCCTGCTCAGGCAGGGGGGTTGGACTAGATGATCTTCTAGGTCCCTTCCAGCCCCTAGTATCTGTGATTCTGTGATTCTGTGAATATATGGAGAATAAAGAAGAACTTAAAAGTTGCACATAGAAACAGGAAATTTGTCAAAAACATGTACTCTGGAAATGAGAGCAACATTCTCTGTCATGATCTTGGAACTCAGCAAATTAAATGGCAAAAGAAGAGAAGAAGCTTTGGATATTAGTCAATCACAGGATAACTAAACCACTCTAACATAGCTGTGAAGAATTTGAGTGGAGTCTAGTGTATAACAACTAGGATATCTTGGACAGAATTAGTGTGATTGTTAAAATATTAGTTGGATTGCAACTTCAAGTGAGTTAACAGAAATTTCCTGTTAAAGAAAGATTGTGTCAAATTAAAAAAAAACCCAAACCAAACAAACAAAAAAACAAAACCAAAAAACACATAAGAACAGAAAAAACTGCCTTATGGCAGAGACTGGAAGAAACGAGCTGCATTAAGCCTACTAAAATAAAGTCTGAGAAGCAATATAGCTGCTTTCCATAAATACACTATGAACTAACCGTTAGGAACATCTGAGAGCCATTTAAGCTAAATGACTATATATACATACATACGTATAGCAAATAGATATAAACTGGATGGAAATGAGCCATCAAAGAAGAAAAATTCTTGAACATCTTCCCAGTGAAACACCACAGGCCAAGGACTGAAACAATGCAGAAATGAAGTTTGAGCAGCTCCTGAAAATAAATCTATGCCATGGTTATCCCTCATAATATGGAGCTGGCTTCCATGAGCCAGAGGGTTGTGTGGACTAGGCTCTTGCTGAGCTTATCCAGCTTATTTTGGTGAGTGGAGGAAAAACCCAGTATAACACAATGACTTTGGATTGCTCATGGTGGGTACTCATCAGAGGAGCAGTTGCCACCAAGGTACTCTAAGAAATCTGTGTGGCACAGGGGATGAACTGCAACAGCTGACATGGTGTGACTGCTGGGTGGAATAGTGCCACATGGACTGACACCTGCAGGGGGGATGGAGAAACCTGGAAGGAGGTTGAGTTACAGCTGGACAGAAAATTATGTTTGTTATTTGTGCATTTCTTATTTTCCAACTGCTTGACTTGAAAACCTAGATTTCATCTTGAAAATACACACACTCTAAAAATCAGATCTAAGTTATCCCACACTGGATATTTCAACATATTCTGTAAACTGGGTTTTCATACTTCAACTGAATTAAAATCAAACTGGAAACACTCATCATCTTCTATGAAAAACTCTCCTATGAATGGTTCATTTCCAGTTGGACAAACATTTCATTTAAGGGTTGCATTAACAACTCAAATACTAAAGTTTCACATGTGAAGCATTTTCCCAGTAAAACAGTCCCTGTACCCTTACATATACTTTTTCCTAAACTAACTTTGCAAGAAACCATACAGAGCTGCAGCACACCTTATCACAGCTGAAGGAGCTATGCTACAAAGATACAATGTCTAATTTAATTTAATTGATGGCAGTAATGGCCTGTTATTCTTACTTGCAGGGACAGTATAGTGAGATAAGTAACATCTTTTCAGGAAAATCCTATTGTGGATTTTTGGTTGGTTGGTTTGTTGGTATTTTTGGATGGGTTTTTTTTTGTTTGTTTGTTTTATGTTTTTGTTTGTGGTTTTGGGTTTTTTTTTGTATATATAATAATACAGGTGAAATCTGTTTCTCTGCTGTCTTCTAAAAGACTATGCCATTCATTGCATATACATACCTCCTTTCCTCTTCCACTTTATTTCCCCTATGTTCATTTGCCACCCAAAAGAGTGTATCTTTCAGACATTTGGTCAAATTTTGGTATATTTGTTCTGACTGCTAGTAAAACTTCTCAGTTAAAAATGTAGTTTCAGTCTAGACATGTAAACAGTTTCATATTTATATTTGTGGAGGCAAGATTAGTTAGAATCTGATAAGAAAGGGTCTGGGAAACACCTTACCTGCCATAGTTTAAAGAAATTATTTTAGATAGCATGTTGTTTTTTAGAAAGTTAAATGAGTACCTGAGAGAGATTTTGTGTTTGCAGTGCAACAGGAAAGGAGCACAGGCCTGGGCATATTCTGCATCATTACTCTTTAATAAAACATGGACTGTTTTTGACTCTTTGGTTGGCTTAATTTACTGGTTGCTTAAAAAGCTGTAACTATAACTGAAATTGTATGTAAGCTTTACCAATAGAGCCAACTGGCTAAAATCCTTTGATTGTTCCCTGTTGAACATCTAGTAAACGTAACTGGTTACAAAATGCTGTATGTGTATTTGTGCAGTGTGGTTTTGGGCAATTTCTAGATTGCACGATTTCAGATGCAGTAAATTAATCTATGATGTCTAGACTTTCTTTCCCACATGACTCCAGTATAGGAGGTTTTGAGCAGCACTGTCCCAACCTGCGTAATTTATACATCTGTAGTGTATTTTCACTGTACACAGGCCAAGTTCCTGTGCAGACTGATCTTTGCCAAAGAACTTTTCCAGTTTCTTTTGTTTGATCAGTCATTATTCTAACACTGATTCACACTTCACACAACAAAACAACAGGATTCTAGCACAAATTTGCTAGACAATGCTTTTGTCCACTGAAAAGCATCTGATACTTCTTTTTATTATTCTTGTTTCTGTAAATGAAATGTTTTGTTTGTTTTTTAAATTTGCAATTAAATGTAATTTAATTGTCAAACTATTTCTTGGTGCTAGAACAGTGTATCTGTTTCAATTCTCAGTAGTTCTTTTCTTCCTTTAGATTTCTTACAAAGAGATACTTGGCTGTTGAGATAATATAATTAAACCTAAGTATCTGGAATATAAGATAAATCATTCAGGTATTTCTGCACAGTCAGTCTTAAATCTACTGGCAAAAAATAGCCAGGCTTGAAAGATACAAAAAGTCTTAAAAATAATATATTTATGGCAATGGAAGTCTAATCTTGAATGTCATCTCACCTATAGATTTTACCCCCTCATTTGGGAAAAAAAATGTAAAGCTATGAGAATGCTTTATTTGGAATTTAACTGATTGGCTTTGTGGAAAGGAACAGAACTATTACCTTGGATTTGCTTTAGCCTGCAAGTTTTTGTGCTCTGATTCCACCCTGGTTTCTTCAGTCTCCCTGTCTCACTTAAACAGCGTGGGGATAACATTTAGCGATCAAAATACATGAAGGATTTAATTAAAAAAAAATATGGCTAAATAAAACATAAAATTACTCCTAGGGCTTAGTTTTAACATGTATCTTAGTGGTTTGTCAGATAACATATTTAACTGGATGGGCTGCAAACCTTGAAAACAGGAGAGAAGTCCTGTTGGTTCCTATATTTATGTAGGATCCTCATGCAGCTCACATAGCTAGAACTCTTTGGAAAACAATGGTTCACACTGAAGTTCATTTACATGGGTTATAAAAATTCTTGTTATTAATCTGAACAACCAGCCTTTTACTTGTGACTGCATGTTTTACCAGCAAGAAAAGGAGAAAAACAACTAACCGTCAAGATACCATTTCCAGCATGGTGAATACTCACCAAGGCATTATGCAAAGAGAGAGGGATGAAGTGTATCTGAAGAAATGATATATCTGTTTCTGATTCTTTCCCTCCATCTCCAGGGCCAAGCACTGTTTTCCAGTCCTAACATGCCTGGCTGTATCTTACCTACCTTTTCTGCCAAATCTCTGAAGCTGCTCTGGGGTTTCTCTAGCAACTTAAGATGATGAGATACAGCAGATGTCTTTCCTGTGAGATTTCTTATAACTTTTTTCAGACTCAGGAGGTCTGTATCCCACTAGCCCATTTTTGCTAACCCGAGAAAGGACCGTGTCCTACTTCCTCCTGTAGCGCACACAAGACTCAATTAAGATTAGGAATAAATATTTCCTACTTCATGATCCTCCTGACACCAATGGCAGCAGTACTGAGTGCTCCTGGAAGAGGCTTTTCCAAAAAACAGGAATCAAATGAATACTTGAAAAATCCCTGAAATAGTACCTGTCACTAAGAAAGCTACAGAGCTATTGCAGTGGTTTAAACAACCTGTTTCTAATGACATTTTTTTCACTGATTGTACTGCAGGAACAGTTTTCCAGCCTTACAAAGACTATGTACCAATCATCTCCTCCTCAAATCTGCTTGCCTTCAGGATATACATCCAGCTCTTGGGATTCAGAAAGAGACACCTGCATCCTGCTGTCTGAGAATGCTATGCATGTATGTGCACATATGTATGTATGCACACACACATATATATATAATTTAAAATTCAATCTTATTACAATCCCAAACAGAAGATGTTATGATAACTCCCAAGAAAACTCTTTTTTTTTTTTCAACTAAAAACTGTTGTAATGAAGCAATTCATGCATATAATCACAAACATCTTGCTTCACAGAACAGTTACAAGCCACATTTTTTGTGATATAACACACAGAGAATGAGCCATATGTCTGCAAAATGAAGCACGTAAGTAATTCCATAGAAGCAGTATATTTAAACATAATTCACAAGAACTCTTGAGTACTTAATCATTCCTATGCCTTTCCTACTTGGAATCAAAACACACTGGGGTCAGATTCACTCACAGCCCAAGATAACGTAACAGATTCATTCACTGTGATTACATCATTGTGAATGCTTTTCAGAATCTCAAGGCAAAAGCTTATACTACATCTTGTTCCAAATCACAAACCCCACGATACCGACGTGTGACATGCATAAGGCTCCTTCTCTGTTGCAGCCACCCATCCTCCAGTATCTTTTCCCTGGCTGCAGAGATCCACAGCAGTTTCCATATTGAGGTGAAAGCTTATCCCTCCAGGGATAAACGAGCCATAAAACATTCCTCCTCCAGGGCAGCAAAGGTAGCTCAGAACAAGTGAGACCTTTATTTGCCTTGGTTTCAATGATAACATATTCCTTTGGCACAAGGTGAAGACAGTTTTCCCAAAGCCCCTTTAGCACACAGCTCATCCCACCACCTGCAAACAGCAGCAGAGGGAGATTTCTCTCCTCTCAGTGGAGCTTCAGATGAACACAGGGTCTACACTTCTGGCAAATGTCTCTTTTCCACAGTTCCTCTCTTATTTTTAAGTGCTCCCTGAGGTCTTATCTAGGATCATTCTGGAGTTTCCAGATTTTTGGTAGAAAACAGATACATATATAGATTTATCAAATATGCAAATAAATACAGACTTACAGATATCTGACTTTCATAGAAACTGGAGTTTCTTCCTTTCTTGGCCTGCCTTCAAAATTAAGTTTCCAGGAATAAGAAAGTTTCTGTTTATTCTACTAACTTAAAATACAGCCACTTAAGTAAAGCAAATTAAAACCATTCCCAAGGATGTCCATGGAAATTATGTTCTAAGAGGTACACCCAAGTTTCTGCAGGAGGCTTAGTGGTGCTCAGGGACTGCCTGTTCTCTCAGTCTACTCTACACTGGCACATATGTGCTTTTCTCATCAACTCTATACAGCCAGAACTAAAATACAACTTGTGATTCTTTTCATTGATTGCTCATGATACAAACCTACACATACACATACTCCAGAGTCTACATTTCTCTGATTTATCACTTTTTATATTCTTCTCTACTCCTTTGCAACAGCAGCTGCATTTGCTTCAAAGTCTCTGAGGAGAATGTCTCTGTAAACTCTCTTCTTGATGCTTAACCTACAGCATTGCTAACATCCTACAAGGTCCCAGTATGGTCTGAACCATGGCTAGTTATATCTGTGGTTTAATGTCTTGGGTTAAGTTAAGCAGTAGGCACTTCAACTGATGATTAAATGATGGATCTTATCTAAATCTATGGTAGCTGTATGGGTGAAAACTGTAGCAACAATAGTGAGTTACAATCTTTTGTCTCTACAGTTAGAGTAGCCAAGGATACTCTTTCTCTTGTTTCATCACCCTTCAAGAGCTTTTTAAGGTGGCTGATTCTTTTTTTTTTTTTTTTCCTCCACAGATCCTGCTCACTTTGCCATAGTTACTGCTTTCATGACATTAGTTAGAAGACAGAAATTGGTACAATGTTTCCTTTCTGCTGTTCCTCTTTAGCTATGGTAATACATTGGGTAGTCTCTAGTTTATGTTCATGTAAATAAATGCAACCCAAATCCAACGAACAGCTCTATTTATATTTTAAAGTTATTAACCTTTAGCACATAATAGCTAAGAAGCTGAACTTCTCCCTATTGCTATTTCTAAGCAGCTTCAGTTCTGGTAGTTATGTGCAGAAGTGTGAAATATCAACATGCCTGAAGGCCTTTATTATGCAGTTGTAAGTTTAGTATTAGCAGCCAAACCTAAATTCTTATCTAAAATAACTTATCTCAATCTCTAAGAGTTTTAGAAAACAACCATGACTGGCAAAGAGAGCAATGACATTTCACAGTTTGCTATAAAGAAATCAGATGGAAAAGCTTTAATTTTATCTTTTTTTTTTGTTCTGTTCCTTGTCATGAGGCTTCAATCTGAAATGACAGTTTCCTTCTCTTGCACAAATTTCTAGCATTTGGAGATCAAATGCCTGGTGTGAGGTGTGCTGCCTTAATGAAATATCTAATTGGGTAAGGATATAAACAAATGTAATACCTTGCTCAAATTTTACTTGGGCCTATGGCCTCAAATCCTTATAAAATAATCAAAATGAGTACGTAGGTATGTCAAGATAAGGTTCCAAACCATTAGTTTTTTTATCCCTAAAAACACAAGTGCAGAAATATGCTTGTTTTCTCATGCAGTTACAGAATGAGTGATTTGTGTATAAAGCCCTGATAACCAGCCTAGTTTCTATAGCTTTTGGTGTCAGGTTGATGGGTATTTGCTTTCCATTATAGACAAGTACAATTTAAAAAAACAGCTGTATCAATTATCTGTTTTGAATATTAGAAGAAACAGGCCAGCAGAGCCCCAAATTTTCTGGTAGCCTTTAGAGATAATTTATTCCTCTTGACAATGGAACAGCCTCGGAGCCTGGATGCATAGAAATCTCAACTCCTGTTACAAGTTTACCTCCCATTAAAATCAGTTTCATTTAAGCCTCCTTCTTCTGAAGTGAGTTAATTACATAAAAAGTGAAAACTCAGAGTGCAGGTAAAATGGGAGCAGTGAGTACCAAAATGCTTGTTCACCTGTTCAAATTGCACTCAGAACATCAGCAGTCTGGTATAGCAATCAGCCAGAAACAAAGAAATGAGGCCTTATTCCTGGTCTAAGCATGTGGACAGAGCAGTAGACAGATCAGTGCCAGAAAAGGAGCATCTGGCAGAAAAAAGGATAGTGATGGTAAACTGACACTGAAGTCATATCAGCCCTGGAATCTGGGACAGGGCTGTTCCTACTCCCGGCAGTTTCCAGGGAGGAAGATGACTCCTCAGCAGCTCACCTTCTCTCTTCCTTCTCTCAAGAAAGATAGGTTCCAGAAGCAACAACCACTGGCATGTTTCTACTACAAGGCTACAGTATACAGTAACATAGGAGATGCCACTTGAGGAATGTTATAAAATGGGGTTGTGGGGAGGGGGTAGAGCAGTACAGAGGCATGCTTTGCAAGCATCTAGGAGTGCTTGGAATGAAAACGCATGCCCAAATCCAAATCCTTGCTCCTGTAGAGGAGAGAAATACCTGCTGCTTTATCAAGTGTCAAGACTAACAAAAGAAGCCGTATGTACATATATGATGGGAACAACAGAAACAAACATATCTCAGTTGCAAACTACTAGCCATCCATTGGGATGGTAAAGCTGCATAGCAGATTAGAGCACATTAGTGGTTTTGTGATTTAAGCCTCAGGATTGTAATAGCCTTACCGCACACTGAGATCCCAAGGGTGTCAATTCACCCTTCTGCATATTTATTAAAAAAAAAATAAAAGGAAAAAAAGAGATAAAAAAAAAGATAGAGCTTTGAAAATAAAGGGTATGGATTTCAAAGCACTTTCTGGTTTTCAAGGTTTTATATGTGAATCACCAATGAATACTCAATACTCATCACAAATACTCAATAAGTAACTGTGTGAGAAAACAAGCATATTTTTTCACTTGTGGTTTTAGGGATAAAAAACTAATGGTTTGGAAGCTTATCTTGGCATACTTCTTTGCACTTCCTTTAAAATGGAGGGAGATTGCTTTTATTTTCCCTTTTCTCCTTATTCTGCTAAATGACCTGGGGAAGAAATTGAGAAACATAAGAATCTCCCAAATTTTATATATGTACATGTATATACACATGTATGTGCACACATGATATTGCATCGACTCTCCATGAGAATAAAGTATAATTTCCAATACTATAAAGAATATATGATGGCTCCAATACCCTTGCAGATCAGACAGCAGTTAGTTTGGGGTTCAGTACATAGGAGTACAGAAGGCATCGCAGTTACTTCATGTACCATGCCACAGTCCTGGGCAGGAGTCAGGTCCTGGGTACCAGTTATACTCTCCGTATTCCATTTAATTCCATTAACAGCTCCCACAACAAGGTCTCAGCCACAGCTCTTAGCTCAGCACAGGCAGAAGCAGGAGACGTCAGAAAGTCTGAGCTCAGTTTGGAGGGGTTTATCCATCTGGCAAACAGTCTCACTCCAGTGGTGAATCGTCTTACACTTGGCCAGCAACCTCAGGGGCCAGATGCCAAAGTGTAGAGGATATTTCCCCAGCAGCAGCTAAGCTGATGACTGCACATAGACCTTATGTTGCCAGCTTTTCAGTTGTTTCATGTCTAGCGAGAAGAGCTCCCACAGCTGCCTTGTCCTCCTAGATTCTAGATGCTTTTGACTGACACTCTAGTATCACAGGAGAATTTATTACAGATTTCTGGTACAACATTGCTGCTCTTTGTCACTTTAAAGTGGAACATGTGCTTATGTGCTATCCTTTCTTTTTCTCTTATCTTTCAATTTCAAGAAAAAGCTGTGCTGCCTGATACGCCCTATAGATCCCTTTCTTTTGAGCATACTCTCCTTCAAACTCATCTTGCATAAGCAGTACTTTGATCACCATCATTTAAGGTCTGTAAGATACAGCAAAATACTGACTTAACTACTAGTTTCCCAGGAATATTAAAAATATTATCGTAATATAAGCAAAGAATTCTTTAGTCTGTAATTTTTTATCCCATTTACATATGAACCTCACTTTTTTAGGGTTGCAAGGTAGAATTCCAAGGGCTGAAACCAGCATCAAAAGTTTCCCCTTGACACTGCAATTATGTGTTATCCATAATGCATTGAACAAGTAATGACATGAAAACTGATATCACTACAGGGCTGCTATACGTTATTCATTAAAGGCTGAAGGTCCTCCTAACATAAGCAGTGTATGGCTACTGTCTTTCCTAGGGAAACCATCCCCATGAACGCAGCAGGGCAACTTCACAGGGTAAATTGTAACATATTCAATTAGGTTGATACATATTCATATTAGATTTCAGGACCTAATTAATTCTACAGATTTCTAAGTTCATTAAAAACAGAGGACAGAAACTCCCAGTGACTTTCTAATAGACCACAGGTCAAGATCTGCTGGTGTTACTTTCCTGGATTCATCTCATCTCTGACACAGTGAGAATTCCCTGAGTAGAGCATCTCCAGAGACGTATCCCTGACAAAGGTCTCCTTGACCCTTTACAGGATGGGACATACAGCTTATGACAACATTTGCATTGCTGCCAACCTTCAACAACAGAGCTTCTGTGGGGCAAATCAAACCTTTCATCTCATGTGAGCAGCTTCCTATCATGCTTTGTATAAACTGCGATAAATGCTTGTGTTAATCACCTGCTAAATCACACCTTTGGATGTGTTTATTAGACATGAACACATGGAAACAGTAAAGATGGTGAGAGTAATTAATTTTCATTGTCTAATATCTTCTTCAAGGATCACAACATAATGATTTTTTAAAATACAAGCCCTTCAAAATATTGATTTTCTACAAAAGCACCCTATCGGTCTTGGTTACTTAACAGTTTTTGTGACTTCCTGCATTGTTTCATAAAACTATCTTGAACTTGACAGTAAGCATGTATTAATTAAAGATACTGAGCTGTGAAAATTTCACAGAAAACAACCACAGTGGTAGTCATGCAAGATTGTTTCAACATCAGATTATGAGTTGCAAATAATTGATAAACTGTGCCATCATCGCTCACTAGCACTAATCAAATTAAACTCTCATACATAACCACATACTGTTGATGTAATTGCTGGAATAGATTCAGAAAACAATCACGAATGTGACAGACATTTACAAATGGTTCCATTCAACAGCAAGGGAGAGTGTTTGACTTTGTTTCCATCTTCCAGAGCAAGAAGCAAATAAAAAAGTGCTTGTTTCAGCTAATGTAAGGCAATCTTAATAACACCATGCTATCATCACACTATCTCAGTACATTTATATTTCTTCTACAGATCAGAGATAGTATTCCCAGCATGATACAAGTTTCCATACAAATTTGATTCAAGGATTTGAGACATTTACAGCAACTTGATGAGTCTCAACAACCATTCCCTTACTCTCCTCAGTTTCACAAGTTGTTTGTTAATCTGTTTATGATTGAGATTGCAGTGGTCAGTCAGACACAAATAATGTGAGTACTGTCCAACAATAGACTCTGTAAAAGGCGTCCTTTGGCCCAGAAGGTCACTGTGCCAGCAGATGATTTAAAGAGAACATCAGAGGCAGGAGCTCAGCTGTTATTCTGCAAGCACGAAGCCAAAAATAAAAGCAACTCAGAGCTCAGACCAGAGCCTGGATCTTCTCCCTCTGTCTTGAAATTGAGCTTCAGGATTATGTTTTCTGCAATGATGGAATGAACTCTGACAGCCTAAATCAGAATGATCCTAGCCCCAAGAACCACTCTTGTAATTGAAAACAATTGAGAGTGCAGTGTGCTGTTTGGGGTTAGGGGTTTTTGTTTGGAGATTTTGGGGTTTTTTTTTCCTTTTTTTTTTTTTTTTTTCTCCTGAATGAATGATTTTGTGGTTAAGCAAAATATTTTCCCTACTCCAACAGGAGAGAGCATAGGGATGGGTTGCTACCATTACATCTTGTCTAGGCACCCTAAAGGCTTTGGGAAAACACCTGTGATGCAAGTACATGTCATGCTTCTGAACTTTGCCAAAATAAACCTCTAATCCATGTGAATATTGCATTGCTCAGTCCTTTCTTATTTCTCCTCTTTCATTATCAGATCCCTTCTCCTCTAATTACAGAATAAAAAAATAAAGATGTATTTAACCTCCATGCAGCCCCACCAGCAGGACTGGCTCAAACAGGAAAAAAAAAAAAAGAAAAGATAGAATAAACATCCTCATATTCTTTTAACATTAAGCACAAATGAAAACAGCCCAAGCATGAGCTGGTGGCCAAGTGCCAGGATCGCAATATTCAGCAACTGGAAACACTCATTTTAGAGTTTCTGAACTTGAGGTCTCATTACTGCTGTGCAGTGGCAACTCATTGTGCAACGTCTGGGCTTTACAGAGCACATTCCTCTGGTTTGTCTGAGGCTGCTCTTGGGCAAAAAAAATGCTTTAAAGTTAGGTTTCAGAAGAAGACAAAGGGGAATCTGTATTCTCCCATGAAAGATGTTAAGGATCGTAAATTAAATATAGTAAGACTAGAGCACGTTCTGTGTCCAGAGATTCCTGCACTATGTTGCACAAATCATAATAAGAGGAGGTGATGATGCGTGACCCCACTCTGTCCCTTTGGCAATAATCTGCTGTGAAAGAGCAGCTGAAGCTCCTCTGGGTGCCAAGCAGACACCTATGCTCAAATGTAACTGCTGCAGTTTCAAGGGCAGGGAATGCAAGAGATGGTTTAGAGCCATTTATGTCACGCCTTCTGTAATGGCACAGCTGAAAAACCTACCTGAGGGTGAGAAACCAGCTGTATTAATCTGTCAGATAAATGCTGAGTTTGTTTGTGTATTAATAAGGAGGAAAAATGATAATCAGGATGGCTAATACAGTCATAAAAATGTTTCTATCAGAAACTTCTGTTAAGAAGAAATATGATTGTAAGAGCATGTATGAATAAGTGAAAAGTAGCAGAGGTTTTTAATCATATTAGAAAACATCTGGTTTTGCTTTTTTTTATTGCCTCTGTCCCAGCAAAGTGACCTCTGGGAGCAGAATGATTCATAGATGCTCTGGGGACATTTTTCCCATCATAATCAATACTTCGTTATTTGTTTCCTGTTAGCCCCATGACATGCTAGGCATTTCTACCTGAAAAGAAATATGATTCCAGCCTTAGACACTAAGTTTCTTTGTAAATATAAAATTCATTCTAATTGTATCCTTGCAAGTGCAAAGGACATTCTATCAGATACAAAAGATGGAAGTGTTTCTGAATTATTTTTTTTTTAAAAAGCAATCAAACCTTTAAATTTGTTTTTAATTGGGATCCAATTTAAATTCTGTCATAGTTGTACCTGCACTAGTGTTTTAGTTTGGGGTAACAGCACAAGAATTGACACACAAATTGTTGATGGTCTGGGTCTAAGAGTCTGCACTGACTAGCTCAGTTTGCTCTTCTATTGCAGTATACTGTTTGCTATTGTAGATGTAGCCTAGGTTATGTAAACTCTATAGGCGCATCTGAAAGTGTAGTTATAGAGCAAATAAATGTCTGAAACATGAACAAATTATCCAAATCATGTTGCAGACTGGTTTGGACTCTGGTGTTTTGTCTGCAGTAAACTGCATTTTGATCTCCAGTGTGAATCTCAGAAGATCTGCAGCATGATTTCATGATTGCCGCAGCACCTAATTCAAAGCTTGTTAGGTTCACTAAAGGAATTAACTGGACTATGGTCCAATTAACTTTCAGTTCATGCTACTTTACATATTTTTGTAGGAGGGAAGATGGGAGAGATTTGCCCAACACAAATTTTTCATTTCAGGAGGACAAAATAGAATTTTTGATGTGTAGGAACAAATGAGTATCTGCTTCCCACTGATGCCTGTTACACTTCTTGAAAATGACATAAGAAGACACAAAAAAGCAGGTTTTGCTTCCACTCTGACCTGTTCCTGTAAAGCTCTGATCAACTTCAATGCCCCTGATACAAGTAAGACAGGTAATATACTCATGCTCAAGTGTGATTAGGTCATGCACTTGTCATTCCACTAAAAATACTGTGTGCTAAATGTGACGTAACATCAGGAAAAATTCAGTATGAAAGAGCATGTGGAGGTTTTATGAGGAATGATTAAAACTCTGAACACAACAAAATTTTGACAGATATAAGCAAATTTATATGTGTGATCATCCTTCTTCAGTTACACAATTGTACTTTTTCTAATTTTTCAATGTCAGTCTCAGCAAACCATAAGGTTTGTATGAGTAGTTTCAGACATCATCTTTGATTTCACTACAGTTGGTCCTGAAAAGTTCATCACCACCGAGAAGTTTTTCTATTTATTAGAGTAAAACCAACTCAGTGAAAATACAGATACAAAACAACATAAGTGTTTCACTATGCATCCGTTTCGCTCTACCATGGAAAGCCTTGCAGGATCACATTATAGCCATGGTCCCCGACATGCCAGAATTCAAAGTGCAGTGACAACTATCCACTGTGCCAGATCTGACTACAAGTCCCTCTAGTTGTACTGAATTGTTTAAAGAAGCATAACTGAGGAGTGAAAAAGACTTCTTGTTGGGTTTTTAAGCTGAAATCACAATTATTGCCAAATTACTTCCAGGCAGTCACTGTCCCGAGTATGTTCATCATCCTACTGCCTAAAAAAAAGCCTGAGCATGTGAAATACCAACGTAAAACTAAACAAGTGATGGGTGAAAAATGAGCATTAAGAACAGCAGGTTTAAGTTATGGAAATAAATAAGATTTGTTTACTTTATGATGATAATATTTAGGAGGCTACTTGTGCAAATAATAACCAGAACAAATAAATCAAGTACCAAGCATAAGTGTCAAAGAAAGCAAACAGAAATATACAAGAGGCAAATGCTTTTAGGAGGAAACACAGCTGCCAATAGCACTGTGAGGTGTAATGTTCCCAGAATGCATCTGGATAAATAAATACTTTCTGCCTATCTTTTTAGATACACCCCTCTGCAAAAATCTTCCAACATAACTGCATTTTAAACATGTTACAAAGACAGAAGCATGTTTAGTTTTACATAGGAGAGCACTCCCTCTGACACCAAGATGGAAAGTTAGGCCCCCATGGTGCTAGGAATGTTTTTATCCTCCTCCTTCATGATGTGGACATAAAATGAGTATTCAGATCAGTGCTTCCTAATGAGCTGAGCACTTCCTTTTGGAGAGTGACAGGTGGGGCAAAATGGATGTGAAAGCACGTGCGGCTTTGGTGATGGACTTTATTAATTGCATAAGGAATATATGGGGTGCAAGTGAAACATTGCTTGAAATGGTATTGGAAGTAGGCACTGATGTGCTAAAATACTTGGCCAAATTTGTGACTATACATAACATCTGGAGGATGTTTAGTCCAAAATCAACACTACTGTTTTATCTTAAAAATAAAATCTAATAGTTTAAATAAGTACCAGAAAAAAATCTCAATAATTTAATTTAAAATATCTCCTCCTGATGATGTCTTCAAGAGATTTCCAGACTATAAAAGTTTTTCTGCATAAATGGTTAAAAACACCTACAAAAAGATGCCACTGTCTGTGAAACCTAAAATTTTTGGAAAACCAATACACGCACACACATCCTTGCACACACACTATACATACTATATATATATCATAGTATATATAATAGCATATACACTAGATGTACTATATTATTTTTATAAAGAAAAATCTATTTCATCCAGTAAAACATGTTAACATTTTACGAGAAGAGTAAAATTTGAGAATGTATAACTTAAGAAGTATGTTTTTAATGTAGCCATTAATGGAAGAGATATTAAGAAATTAAGCACTGTGAGTTCCTGTAATGTATAATATGTATTTATCAGTGAGGATTAAAGAGTCTTAAAAGTAACTTCTGGTATTCAGCAATGAATGTTATCATCCACAGTAAAGTTCTGTTATCTAGGAGCTTGATCTTAAATAATATGCTCTCATTTATTTCTCTAAGAATATAATCTAGAATTATATAATCTAAGAACTATTTTTTGTCTCCATTTTATTACAACATTAAGTATATTTTTGTCTTATTTATAGAAAAAAAAAGTAACCAAAGTATGTAACAGTATACCATAACATGCATCTGCTGTTAGCATTTATTAAAGACAGCAGCCAAAAACCTCAGCAGAAGGTGTGTAGTGTGGTCTACCCGTTGATGAAACGCAAAGTGAAGAAATTTTTCCTAATATCCAGCCTAAATCTTCCCTGGCACAACTTGCAACTATTCCTTCTGGTCCTCTGACAGATCACGAAGTAGAAGAAGCTGTCTCCCTGCTTGCTCCAACCTCCTGTCAGGTTGGAGGTAGTTGTAGAGAGCAACAAGGTCTCCCCTATGCCTCCTCTTCTCCAGACTAAACAACCCCACCTCCCTCAGCTGTTCCTCACAGGAACAGCTCTAGGCCCTTCATAAGCCTCGTTGCCCTTTTCTGGACACTCTCTAGCACTTCATTTAACATCAAGTTTTGGAGGTGAGATCACAGCTGCATTGTAAAGTGCTTCTTATCCCCTCCTCAGGCACTCGGAGACAAGCAGTTTGCTGTGATGAGGTGAGTTTATACACCCGTATTAATGAATGGTGAGCACCAGAAAAAAAGTAAAAGACTTCATCCAGAGCTAAGTGTCTGATCCATTTCCCCCCAACTCAAGAATGAAGAAAGATATTTTGCAGATATTGGCTTGTACCAATGAATGTTACATAAAACAGAGCTTGAGCTCTTTGGATCAAATTCAAATGATGGTGCACATCATTGCTGCATAGCCAGGAAACTGCAGTATATGTAAAAAAAACCAAACCAAATACCTCAGAAAGGTAATTTAGGGAAAATAACTTAAAAATAACTGCAAAGTTTAGATTTAAAAGATGTTAGGTTAACAACAGTGTAATAGGCAACCCCCTTGCATATGTCAGCTGAGGAAGTGTATGGGGCTACAAAGAAGTGTATTTCTTCTGAGCAGCATGTGCAACGAAGAGAGCAAAAGCCTCAATTTTAAGACTGCATTTCCAGGGAAACAGAAAGCAATGAAGTCGTGCTCTGACCTCACACTTCAAACTGACTACACTTTTGTATAAAGTACAGTGACATCTTCCCCCTGTTCCCCTCTCAAGAGTACTTCTAAGTAAGGGATGATGCAGATCCTAGATCTCATCTACCTCTATATTTCAGCTGCTGTACTTTCACTGCAGGCACAATCCAACAGAGTTAACTTCATTCAAAAAGGTATGGCAGCCTTTAAGATTTGAATCATCTTAGTCCAGAGCAAACATAACTTTGGAAGGCATCAGCAAAAATAAAAACCCCAAAACAAACCATAACAAAAGTACAACCTACCCCAAATTTTGTAGTCTTTCAAATGGACTTCCTCCCTTCGCTGCCCCCCCCACCCCCCGCCCCAAATTGGAACTATTTTAAAATTCTATTTTCTCAGGTTTTTATATATACCTTGCCTAAATCAGGGGGGGAAAGCCCCCTCCTTCATACCCACAAATTAAAGTTGCTTCCTCTTTGTTTGCACAGGCTACTAAATTGTTCCTATGTTTTATGCTGCAAAAGGCACAGCTTGCAGAAGGAACTGTTATATCTGGATTACATCAAGTAATTCACTCCAGTTTGCAGATGGCAATTTCCTTGCCAAGTTTTATATTATTAATCCCTTGATAAACTGAAAGGAAAAATATCTGGTTCTAAACTCTTCATAAAATGAAGAGGGGAAATCCATGCTTGGTGGAGTGAGGGAGTAAAAATCTAATCCATGGAATTTTAACCATATTTATGAACACTGCTGTTTAAAGTAAAATAATAGGAAAAAAGGAAGTAAATTTCAACTACTTATAAATAGTTAATTACAATATTTATTATAAAATGGATATGTAGGGCATTATGATTACCCAGGATTCACATCAATGTATCTTAAAAAAATTGCTCCAGATATTTTAGGTATTACCTTTCACCTACATTAAGTAAAATTCATTACCTAAACTTCTTTGGCTGAATGAATATAAAACTGACATAGATGTATGTGGAAACAATTTGCCTTAGGTGAAGGCATTCAAGTACTGGCATGGAGAAACTGCTGAACATGCACACACTTTTTGACAGGAGGTAACACTTGGCATGCTGCTTAATTTGTATCTTTAATATAAAAAGCATTATGTACTTCCTTCTCAAAAACAAATGTAAACTTTGATTAGTACAACCCATCAGGATAAATTGACTGCTATCCAAAAGTAATTGGTCCTTAGCAACAGCAGCTGTAAGGCTTTTTGGCTGGTGGGAATCTCAAGTAAATATGTTGCTTCTGTATACAAATGGGTGTGCATGGAGTGCTTAAATCCTTCTGAAGGCATTTGTAAGAACAGTTAGTCTGTAAGGCATTCTTCCTACAGACTTCCTAACCTGGTTGGTTAGCTCCAGCCTGCTAACTGAAAAAGCAGTTTTAAGCACTGAAATACAGCACTACAATGTATAGGATTTCAAGAAGAGTTAATTTTTCCTGGCATTCACTTTTCTTCAGTATTAACCTTAGGAAATTTCCCGAACACCCGTTGATGTGAACTATGCATCTACCAAAGAGTTACCAAGCAAACATCTTTGCAATAAATGATAAACCAGAATATTTAAGATATCATTTGTGCAGGGCTTCCTTAGAGTGTACTAAGTAGTAGTAGTTAGACCAACGATATTGAATAAATACCCAGATACACAAGGCTGCTTTTCATCTGTTTCCACTGTTCTGATTCTCCTAGCCCCTTGTATAAATACATTAACTTATCTTTTCTGAGAAATCAGTAAACCTCTTTTAACATGCAAAGCGGCTTGTACGATGTACCGATTTGTTGTCTGATGGGACACACACAAAAATCCACACCTTTATAGAAAAATAAAAGTAACCTCAGTCACTGCTCAGACAGAAAAATCTCTAAAATTGAATGGCATTCTAAAACTTGACTTCAGTTTTCCCTGCACACACAAGATCTTATTTTCATTGTCACACCAGACTGCTAAAGTATATAGTTAATTGGAAGATGAATTTTCCAGATTTCAAAACTCTGTGTGAACCATTACAGAAACACTTCCCTGTGGGACAGGTGATTAAACCTTCACACCAAGATGAATGCTATGCAATCTCAAGACAGCAGAGGGGTGTTGTGTAACTTAAGGAAGTTCCCAAGTGCTCCATATTCCACATTATGTATTCTGATTATGAACAAATACAATAAAGTACTATTTGGATATTAGCAACAGATTCCTCTTCAAATAGCCCTTCCATTAAGTGCATGTCCAATACCATTAACAGACTATGTCCTTAATAGTTACTAGAGCAATTTTTTTTTAGGGTTTTATCAGACCCCAGTAATGGAAAAGCAATTTCAGAAGTCTGGAGAAAGATGTATATAATAGTTATAAAAAACAAGGTACAAAAATTAGAGAAAAAAAAAAAGAGTAAAAGGAAAAAAAAAAGACAAAAAAAAAAAGATACACTCTGCTTAAACTGGACATAAACTGTTATTAAAGTAGTTTTATTAAGACATGTGAGTCAAGCTTATTTTACCCGGTTACATGTAACAGGTTTTTCACAGCTGAAAGAATATTTTATGCTTGAGATACTCCTTCTGTATCTGCTACTTCTGATCTCTTTCACATACCACACTGGAATGATTTATTCCATAGGAAATGCTTATTTTTCTCCACTGACTAGATGTAAAGCAGAGAACTTAATATAGTTTTGTTGTATACAACTTTAATATGGCTTTATCTTTAGCTATAAACTCAAATGCAATATTCTTAACTAGTGCATTCATAACCTCCAGCCAAGAAAACCAATGGAGAGCAGAAGGTGTGACCACGCTCAAACCCCTGCATCGCCAACGGGCCAGTTGCCTCAACAGACCTCCCGTCAACATGCACTGGTGAGATGAGACTGCAAGGCATAGCTGGGGAAATTACAACATGACTTCTCCTAGCAGTAGGTTTTAGAGAACAGAAATTCCACCGCATAGACAAATGTTAGCAGTTCCTCCAGCGAAATACTGAAAGAGGTTACTGTAGGAGATAAAGCTTGGTTTAATATTTGGGAAGCAGAGAGAGGCATAGGAAATTCATTTGATGATTACTATCCCCTAAGGCAGCTTTTGACAAATACTGCTTTTGCACATATAGGAATGAACAAGAATTTCTTATTTTTTTTCTCATTTGTATTCTTATAGAGCTTATTCTTATTACAAAAAGCTAATTACAATAAAATAAGATTTCCCTATTCCTATTACAAAAGTCTAATTAGAAGAAAATAAGATTTCCCTTGTTCAACTTCATAATGGGTCTATACATGAAACAGGACCTGGTGGTGGCTTGAGGAATGGATACGTTAACATGCCACAGGGCAGATCTGACCTTTCGTAGGCATTCCCCTAGAGAATGTGTCTGAAATAATGTTTATTCTTTTTGTTCTGTCATGCTTTTAATTTTCCTGTTCTTTAGTATTTAAAATAGTCAAAATTAATTCTTGGGATATTCTGGCTTGTCTTTGATCATCACATTGCCTGAGGGATTGCAGAAAGAACTTACATAACTAAAATAGCCAGAATCACAGACTTGGAACAGCTTCTAAGGGAGACATTTACTACCATCCTTACTTTCTTCTCTGAGGATGCAATGTGATGTAACCAAGAAATTACTTAACAGAAATGAAAACGTTTAGCCAGTGGATAGAACACTGCTACAAAGAAGCAGGAAAGGGTGGGGAAAGTTTTCATTTGTTGTTTGGTTTTGTGTCTGTTTTTTTTGTTGTTGTTTTTGTTTTTTTGGTTTTTTTTGGATAATTTTTTTTTTTAGGGGGGTGCTGGGTTCTTTTTATAAGGTCATTTTCTTCCTTTAGACATGCTCTAACTTCATAAAGGATAGCACCACTATAATTTGAAATTATAAAATGGGAAAGGAGGAAAAATACCTAAGATGTAAGACCTGAGAAAGAAAAGAGTCTTGTGATGTCATAAAGACCTCCCTAGTGTAAAAAAAACCAAACAAACCAAAAAAAGATAAGTGATTTGGCCCAATAAGCAACTTTAGCAGGAGAAAAGCTAGGCAGCAGAATACTCTTCTCAGAGGAACTTCACTGTGACCCACCATTGCAAGGTCTGGGCAACATACTGCACAATAATGAAACTGGATTCAAATCTGAAGACTAAATAGTTATATTTTGGTAATATGAAATTTCTGTCAGAACTGCATGGAGAACATACTGTACAAAAAGTTCACCAAATAGAATTTGTGCACATAACCTCCTTGAGGAATGATTTAATGGGGGAAAAAAAAAGCAAGCATTTAATTTAATCTTGAGTTTTTCTGTACTATATTGAGTGTCTATTACTTATCTTTTCTTTATCTATCCTTATTCACATAGTAATCTGTTTTAAAATTTATTTGCTTGTAGAATATTCGACACTGGGATTATATGCCCCTGGATAAGAAGCCCCTACATGTCCCGCTCACACATCTCATTGAATTTTGGTAACTAAAGTGAATTTATAGTAAAAGGGCATGTTTAATATTACTCAGCCAAACAAACAGGAGACAAGAATAGCTTAGAAGAGGAATGGTACTGAGATGGGCAACCTAAGAAACAAAGCTGGAGTTGAGGACGTATGTTCCTTCTGATCTACCTGGATTTTTTGTAGCTTATTTGATCAGATATTTAAATCCAGGTACTTCAAACACACAGCCTGTTACATATAGCAATTTGGTAGCTGTGTTTTTTATAGAGGCCTGTACAGATGGCTGACGGAAATAGTTCTTTTCCCATTTGTTCACTTGCTTTTACTGAAATGGCAATCTCTGCAGAAATGTTATCTTGCTAGCCTGAGAATATATTACCAAAGGTTTGTCTCTCACAAGACCAGTGACAAACACAGTTCTCTCAGAAAGTCTTGAGAATGAGTATAGAGGGGGACATCAAAAAGCACAGCTAAATCCCAGCTTTGAGAAAACACTTCAAAGCTCAGTCAGGCTTTTGTAAAACCAAAAATGTCCAGCTTTACATTTACAAAAAAACCCCAATGGTTTGACTTCTCTTCTTAACTAGGGACAACACCAGCATGTCTCAAGAAAGAGAAATTCTGCATTTTGAACAAGATTAATCTTTGATCATGAGAATAAAAAGTTATAGTGAGCACTGTTTCCAACCTAATGAATCTCCTTTGGAGCTGCAGCACAGCAGCAAATGCCACATAAATGTGCCTTTCAAAATACTTATCTGAGTATTTCATCTGGGATGATGGCCATTTATTTTATTTATTAGTCTATGTAGAGCAATTTAGCTTAAATTTATTTCTTTTCAGATAATCTGTTCTTTAGTGATTTCTGATCCCATGTTGTGAAAAAGGTTGAGGATAAATTCTAGTTTTCTTGTAGTTATACAACTACCTTTTTTTTTTTTCTCCTCTTCTTATACAAAGATGGAGAGGAAAACACATTGTATTCTTGAAAAAGGCATTGTGCAACAGATGACCTTCCAAAACAAGTACAACAAAGCTTCTTAGCACAAATATTTTTAAATTCATCGCTACAGAAGTATCATATAACTAAAGAGGTTTGAGTTTGTTTTGTTGTGGTGGCTTTTGTGTGTGTGTGTGTGCATTTTGTTTGGTTTTTTTTCAAAGGAACAACCAACATATTATTTTAGGGACAAAAATAATCTTTTCCAGAAATGCTTCAACATGCCCTTCCTGTACTTTCCCCAGTAAAAAAATCTGCACCACAGTTACCTCCTTCCTGCATTTTGCTCCAGAAGACATAATGCCAGGACTTTGGCCCTTGCCAGGGATTGCTTCCCTTCTTACATCCATCCCCAAGGACTGATACTCCATGTGTGGATTCTCCTTCACAGGTCTAATGAAGCACTAGTCTCAGTTTCTAAATTTGCAACTGGCCAGTTATATAGTTTATAATAAAATAGTGCTTACTCATGTTACAGCTTGACTAGTTTTCCCCAGAATTTTTCTTCAGCTATCTCTTACTTCTGCCATGCTTTGGCATCTCTTTGTTCCATCAAGCCACTTCCAGTCAGTGCCTCGTGTTTTCCCACAGGGTAAACATACCAGAACTCTATCCAGGTTACAGCAGAAACCAAACAGTATTTTTCATATGATGAGCTCACATCACTTTCCAAAACCTTCAAGACTCACAACTCTTCCAAAATCTGAGAAATCAATCTCATAAAAATTGATCACAAGTAAAACAGAAACAAATTAAAATTTTATTTTGCTTTTTCCCAATAGATAAAATCCATTTGTTATTTACATTCCTATTACTGTTAAGGAACCTATTCCAATATCTTCTTTCTAGCTTATCAAGCTCCTGTGTAAATAATAGTCCTGCTGGCTTTTCTGCAGCATTCCCCTTTTGAATGTTGGAAACAATCTGGGAACAGCAGGAAAAGTTGTAAGATGAGGAAAAAGTCTCAATTACAGGATATATTTTGGCAAGTGACAATGCAATGAACATCTGGTAAACATTGACTTGGCCAACTTAACCACTGCTGCTGTTGTCAGATAATACAATGGGTAGAAATCACTTCCTTGGGGGGCCCTTTCAAAACTCAATAATTTTAAGTTTATCTGAAGCTGGATATGTAGAAAAATAAAGGCATTACACAAAATGAAATGTTTTTAATATAAACCTGCAATTTTTTCAAGACTGGAAATGCTTGCAAATTTATATTTCCATTTTTAGTGGCTACAACCTTCTTATGAAGGAAAAAAGATTGATGATTTCCATCTACATTTATATGTGTTTTTAGAAGTGTAATTACATATGCCAGATATTCATCTTTGTCCTTCAGAGTTCATGTTCGGTGGGAATTGGCATCAAACAGCAAGTGGACAATCAGTTGGGCTTGAGCAATTACCAGGAAAGTGGCAGGGAAATGAACATCAATTACTAAGTTTGACTTTCTTCTGGAGAAAACAAATTATTTCTTGAACTCTTCAGAAGAAGTAGAAAAATCAGTACAACAAATTATTACCACATGGAGAAATGCAAGCTATCTAAACAAGGCTATGACTACAGAGGCATGTGGTAGGATGGACTTTAATATCAGAAATAGCCCAGTTTCTGGGCTAGGTTATTCCTCTAGAAAGGTTCAAAAGTTGTAAATAAAATGATTTGAGGAATCTAGATATCAATAGATGCCTTTCAGAAAGCTTGATAGTGATCCTTTCCTTAGGAGACAAGCTAGGAACATTGCACAAGGCAATAAGGAAATGACTGAAGACCATTGAATCAATTAGGTTGGAAAAGACATTTAAGATCATCAAATCCAACCATTAACCCAGAACTGCCAGGTCCACAACTAAACCATTTCCCTCAGCACCACATCTACAGAGCTTTTAAATACCTCCAGGGATGCTAAATGCAAGGACATGTTTTTTCTATCTGTTTGAAATGAATCAGTCTGACAAAAACCTTCACCTGAATATATATATATATATATATATATGAAGTTTACTCTAGTTGTCTACTATACCTAGCAGAGGAACAATCCAGAATTTTATTGTATATTACATTAATTAAAGATTATCTTTAAGTGAATTTTGATTCATGTATTGTAATATTCAGTGCTATAGGCTGAGTGACCAGTTTAGTGACGTTTCCTGAAAGCAATAAGAATTAGAACTGACATCTGACACTTGTACTGGTTTTATTTATTGTGGTGTTTGCATTGAATTTCAACCTAATATGCTAATAGCATTCCATACTATAATTTATTTTTGACTGGAAAAGGTTTTACCGTAGCACCCTGGTACTGCAACTTTGGTAAGAGAAAAGGACATTTCTGTATTAAATCTAAACCTTGAAGAAATGAGCATTAAATAAGAAATTAACAATAAATATAAAATACAATTCAGCTTAGGCAAAGGACACCTATTTCCACCAGGCTGGAACATGTCCCCAAGTGAGGACACATATTCAGAGCTATACCCTGATTTCTTTGATGTACACTGGAATAAAAGACCAACCTCCATATAATTATTATTTTTTTCTCAGACACTTAATAGATGACTGAACTAGGTGTTTTAAGGTTTAAACCAAACCAGGGTTGGCACCAACACTCTTTACTACAAGTGCTGTAATATTCAAGTTGTATTCTTAAATTCTGGAAATGAAAATCTTAGTATTTAGGACACCCAGCTCAAATATTTAAAATACCAGTAATTTGAATCATAAAATAAGAAACAATAGAAATCATTGTTCACTAGAAAAAAAGTCTCCAGATGAACTTTTGGGGATTGATGCATTCAGCAAGTGAGATGTTATTGCTAGCCCATATATTCACATTCCTATCATGCAAAAACATACAGATGTAGTTATTAGTAACTTGAAGCTGCTTTTAAGTGATAGTAAATTAAATATTTTTGGACTGTTGAAATTGCAAGTCTTTCAGACATATAAAAGCAGGAGATATTGTTTGAATGTGTTTTAATACCATGAACTAATGATTTTCAATCTGGTTTGTAAACTAAAAAGTGACAATCTGTTACAATAACAGGCAATTCTAAAAAGAAAGAGTAATATTAAAAATTAAAATGTAGAAATTGTTCTTTCTTTACAAAGTTCTTCTCAGAGAAATATTTTACCGTTATTAGTGTATAATTGCTTGAACAAAGACCTCTAATTTTATTTATTGATAGGAATCAAAGTATAATCTAAAAAAAAATTAAAAATCACAAATATTTTACCATGAAAAAAGAAGTTGCAACAGCTTATTTTTTGCTGCAGACTTATTTTTTGAAACCTTTTCTAATGAGATGTACAGTTAAATTACAGAAGCAATGATATTAAAAGGAAAAAAAAAATTGCTATTTACTGGAAGCTGCCTAAAAACATTTCAATTGGGTTTATGAGCCTTTAACAGACATAGAAATTAAATGTGGACTCCAAGTCAAAAATTTGAAAGTCACCCAAGAATTTAAACAGATACACTGGAAAAATCTGAACTTCTACTCCATGGAAGCCATACATGCGTGCACATTCAAGACCCGGGTTTGACTCAAGGTCCAGTTCTGCAAGGCACACACTTCTGCAAGAACAGTGTCATCCAATGAGTTCAGTATAGTTTAATACCACCTGGACAAAAATTTAAGGTTAACATCACCTTCATATCAAGATCATAAAGTGTTCTCTATAGTTTAGGGTGACATAATGATTAATGCAGCCAGGATACAGTCAAAGATTAGTGACTGTCATCAGTCTGGCTAGATCTGATAGAGCAGTATGTTGGAAATCAACACATGTAATGTTAGTGGTGGTTTCTGTCTGTTTAAGCTTTTATGTTTCTGTTTCATTTTGTTTTAGATCTTTCCTCTCTGATGTTGTATCAAATTTGCTAACAAAACCACCTGTTTGTTGCTAGATAACTGCTCAGAAGCTCCCTGAGGTCAGGAAATAAGATATCTATTGAAATCTGCCCATGACAACTCTGCCGACTGGCACTTCTGCTGAAGAGACAAAGGCAACCAAAATCTACTGGCAGACAGTAGGCATTTGCAAGACTAAAAAAATACCACATCAAGCAGTGGCTACAAAAACAGCCTAGGCACAATCAACTTTAAAAATACTTAGATTTATTTATTTATAAAATATTTTTACCTCACTGGGAAGAAATGCTGCTTTAGGATCAGCTCCAGTGAATAGGAAATGCTGCTCCCTCCTTCAGAGGATAGCAGACAGAAGGTTTAAGTTTTGAATTCAATCATCAACTTATTGGTTGTCATGGTGTTATAAGCAGGAGCTTAAATAAAAACACGTATTCTATAAAATCCTTTTTATAGCAGAAATGAACACAGAATATGCTGTCTTTACTTCCCAATGTAGCCCTGAAAACAAATTTTTGAACCCTAAAAAGCATTTGCCAAACCCCTAATAATATGCTGAACCAACTGAGCTTCTCAATCTTGGGAAAAATTTGTTGCTTTGAAACAATAAGTTAAAAATGTTTCTGCAGATCAAATTGTTTATTCCATTTCACAGTTGAAAAATAGTGGAGCTGGCTGCTGGTTTGCTATACTGCAAGAGTAGTATGAGAACATGGTGATCTGAGCCAGGGACATCATACTGAAAGGTTACAAAACACTACAAAACCTCCCACAACCCAGTACAAACAAGCACCTAAAATATCTACTGTGAGCTGAATAAGAAGGGAGGGGGCACAGCAAGTGCAGTTCTGGCTCTTCGGGTTCAATAGTCACATTATCTTCTCACTTTTGAAGTGAACATGCAAAAAACACCAGACCTTGCATCTGCAGTGCCACAAGAGCTATTTACAGTTTATTGAAGCAGCTGGGGGTTTTTTGGTTAGTTGGGGTTTAGTTCTTATTAAATTTATTTTAATGAGTTGTTTTTTTTTTCCAAGAAAAATGGAACGTGCTCTAGCACAACAGAACCTATGGCTGCTTATTATAAATATACACAGCTATCTGACTGATTGGGTGACTAGAAGTCTAATCTATCTCAAGACCAGTAAAGCAAATAGAGAAATAAATGCAAAATGTTCCCTGGTTTCTTATGAGTGGGTCTGAATCCTGACTTAAATGAAACAACTCCAAAGATGGGAAAGCCACAGAGATCTCTGAGTAGGAGGGCATGGAGTTAAAGCCTGAAGAAGAAGTTGGGGCTTAGAGATAGTGCTAGGAAAGGGAAATGTTTCTGCTTTCTCCTCCACAGTCATCCACCACCCTTCTTCTTCCATGTCCTTCTCTACTTCCACACATGTCATTTTTCCTATCCTCAGGGGAGCAGAAAGGGTCCAGCTTTAGGGCAGAGGCAGTCATTGTGGGTTGTCTTGCTTGGAGTTGGACATCTCACAAGTCTGACACACATGCTCTTTAAACAGTTCATTTGCATCCCTGCCACTGCAGGCAAACATGCAGCATTGTGCCAGTGTACATGGAGTGCAGGTGGCTGCTGTCACTGACAACTCTCTATTACTCTGATGTAACTTGACCTGGCAGCAAGAAATTCAGATGTTATCTCCAGTAGCACCAAAACTCTTTGAATCATCTCTCATGTAGATCATCAGTGTGAAACTAAGGCAACCTGCCTCTGTGAATGAAATGCCTCCAGACAAAATCCTTCACTAGCTTGTGCTGGTTATGATCCTATTTCCAAGAAATGCTTTAAGAATGTTCTCGAGACTAATTGCAGAACTCCAGTAAAGTGCCAGAAACCTGTCCAACTGAAATTGATTATTTACCATTAGGCAATTTAGGATGGTTTCTTATATTATGACTATATTCCTTATTAAAAATTCTCTGTATACTTCCAGATTACTTTAGTCATCAACATTTCATTTGTTTGGAAACAACATCCCAAGATTTTTCATTGCCAAAGACACTGTCACTGCAGGGGGAAGTGGAAGGGCACAGGAGACACTCCCCACCCCACCCTCCACACAATTCATTTCCAAACACCACCATCAATCCAAAATGTTTACGTTCCCAAAAATTGGTTCCTTATTTTTTTCAGCTTAGGGAAATCAATACTCCGACACGTCAGAAAGAGCTCCATTTGACAAGATCCAAGAGAAAGGTTTTCCCATTAGTTCTGTCAAAGGCCCCAGGAGTTTACGTCGGAGAAGACTAACAGTAATTTGGACAATAAACAGCTGGGATACACTGTGCCTCCTCCTTGCTGCTGGCTCATGCTTGCTGCTGTTTTGAGGGATCTGCCAGCTGCATTCAGTTTTAGTTAGTCACTGAAATGAATTCATTTCTTATGCTATTATCTCAACTGATTAAGAATCCTCAATGTGTATGGCATAGTATTTATTACATGTCTCTCTACAGACATCTATAGATTGATCATATTTGGTATTTGACTTTGCTTGAATTAACTGCAAACTATGATCACCTTCTATACTGTTACAGTAAAAATATTTTTCCTTGCTATTTTTCCATTTAAACCCAACCGTTTATCTTCAATAAGAAAACATTTGCAGTATCAAACCCTAACATTTTTTCAGATTTTTGGATAGATAAATGGAGATTTCAGCCTGAACAGAAGTCAGTTCCAAAATAGAGATGTAGTCTGGTAATGATCAGGAAAGAAACACTAAAGTCTTATTTGTGAACAGCTGGGGTCACCAAGAAACAGGCAGTGAACAATAACTGCTGAAGGACAGAACCAATTTTAGAAATAAATAATGAGATTGGAAATTAAAAATGAATCCTCATAAAAAGTTAACTGGAAATATCTTTCCATTCTGAACAAGTTCATCTCACAGCCATTCCACAAGAAAATGAGCCAGTTTTCAATAAGAATACACTTCTTCCATGATTCTACAATTTAGATAACTCATGCAACTGCCAACACAAAATCTCCAAGTACTGAGATATTCCAAGGGAGCATTTAAATACAGCCCGAATTATTTTCAAATCAGGACCAAATGTTACCCAAGCCCTGACAGTATTCCCTTGCTCCAGATCCAAGGCACTATACATAGAATCAAAATCTGGACCGGCTGTGAACAAGCTTTCGGGAGTACCACACATATGTTCAGAGTATCATGTCATGGAGGCTCTATCATCCAAGTCTGCTACAACAAGAAAAAATATTTATTAAAATTGTGTTTGGCAAGACGTCTGAAAGACCTCAAAGGAGATAAAGGCCCTTTTTAGCTGAGGCCCTGCAGAAGGGTGAAAAACAGATATCCATGTATCACTGAAATGGATACAAGAAAAAAAAAAAGGTGGACTGGGAAACAAAACACCTTTCAGGCTTCCTTCAGCAGGTCAGCACTGGAGACAACTAGAAACAAATGCTATTGGTCCAGCTCTTCCTGCAATACAATATAACCTTCAGAAAAGATAGAGGGATACAATATTTCACACTCGGCCCCAAACGCACAGTGGTTTTATTCAGAGGTTGTTTGTGAACCTTCAAGCTGTTGTTACTTTCTAAGCCAGATGATATCTGTAATTCTGCTGAAGTGGTTTGGAGAAGGATTTGGATAAAGCAGGTGGCATGAGAATATTCACAGGAGCTCCCATGTTCTTCGTGGATGACAGAGGCTATGGGATGATGCAGCAGACATGTTTCCCATTTAGTTCATGTAATTAGTTACGATAGCATAAACCACAACTCTTACAATGCTAAGATAGCATAAAACACAACTCTTAGAATGCTAAGCTATCTACAAGCAAATGTTTATGTCCACAGTTATTCTACTTAAAAACAACCCAGTAGAATATGTGTAGAACTTGTTACTTTTTAAAACTGAGAGTACAGAAAGATAAACAGCATATTCTCATTACAATGTGCTTTCTAACATGGACTAATATTCACTGCAATTTTGCCATTAATGACTACAGGGTGAATTTCCAAGAGAATGGGGATGTCACCTCCCAGGCTAGATGAAGAGACAGCTGTGGTTTAGTTCTGTGTTACTCTGTCCCTAATCTGCTCTTCACACTGCAGAAAGTTTATCATGCTTAAATCTTAGTTGACTTGTTTTGAAATGAAATTATTAATTACAACACTTTTATATCACAGTGCATGTACCAATTCCAGAGGAACATTTGTCTACTTCTACACTATTACTACAACATATGTACTCTTTTGATTTGCCCTAAGTATTATTTCCTTGCTTTTTACAAGATGCAGATGTTAAATTGATGGTTTGAAGTGTTTCAAACTGGCCCTCCATTCCCCAGCAATTACTGAAATATTGATACCACATTTACAGTCATCTAAATGTCCTGAAACCTTGTATGAACTAGCAAAGTTTGTTAGTTTTCATGACCTCCAAATTTTTCCTCTTCCATCTCCTTTCAAAGCCCATGAAGGACATGCTTGTAAACTTGCTGATGAAACAAGATTTGTGTCGTCCCTCCCATCTAATATCTTTTTGAGGTTATCATGTTCTACCAGACACACGCAGGAGCTGCTGCTAAACAGGAGCATTGATACAGTGGCTTAAGACACTTTTGCAGCAAACACAATATCCCATTTTTTAATTAAACAAACATTGCTCAACTTTATTTATTTTAAATGCTCTGATTTTAGCATGTTGCTCTTTAGGAGACTCTAAATAGCTCAACCAATAAAAATGACTAATCTGAGATTCTGCTGTCCCCACTGAGCTGGGGCAATGCTTTGTGCTTCCACAGTGCATGGCTGTGGGCACTCTAGTGTTTTCTAGGGCAAGTGCAGCACAATCACTCCTGAAATGAGATCAGGAGATTGGAAGGCATCAAAAGCACAAACTCTAATTAAGTGTCATAGGCTTTTTAGTAATATTTTTGTAATATTTAGTAATAATATTACTTTAGTAAAAGTAATATTATTACTTTTGAGGAGGGAAAAAAAAAATCAGTTTGTTTCAGATTCAGTAAAACTTGAACCAGATTGATAGATGAGTTGAGTGCTATGACCATAAGAAGCATCTACAAGATAAATTTATCTCCTGCTTAATCTATTTGGACAGCATTGGTTCTATCAACATGTAATGAACCTACTTTACAAACAATTTATTGATTTTAACTCAGGACACTATTGCTTCTAATCTGCAATAATAATTTAAATTAATCTGTGTTGAAAAGCATCAGATGACATTTCCAATACTTTGAGACAACAGAGCACTTTGCTCTATGTCCCTTTGAAGAAAAAGACATTACCCAGGCTACTTTAATCTGACAGTGGTCAGTAGGGGCTGTTAACAAGCTTTTGAGCAAACAAGAATTTGGACTACTATATGGAAGGTTACCTGTTGTACATAAGGAAAGTAAACCAATCCATTTGGTCATCCTTGCATGTGAAGTCCATTCTTCAGACTTTCTTTAAGACCAATGTAGCCA
The DNA here is from genome assembly GCA_024611195.1 of Ceyx melanurus. Classification (NCBI taxonomy): domain Eukaryota; kingdom Metazoa; phylum Chordata; class Aves; order Coraciiformes; family Alcedinidae; genus Ceyx; species Ceyx melanurus. Next base: position 65,462 of record JANHGL010008272.1, read on the forward strand.
GTAGGAACCCAAATTTCCCCCAACATAACATCAATAAATCTCCAAAACCTTAATAGGATTTACTTGTCTACTGCAGCAGGAGAATCAAGCCCCTGGAGTGCAGCAATAAATTGTATTTCCAGCTTTCCAGCTCTCATCTGCAGGACTCAGACAGATTGAGAACAGTACCAGAAATGGCTAGAGTATTGAAAAAAGTGATCTGCTTCTGAACCTAAGGCATGCACACATATCTGCATCAGCACACACACACAAGGGTTTCATGTAATTGGAAAAACAGGTTACATGATCCTATGCTAAGATCTCCAGCTTTGTGGTAATATTTTTTGCTCTTTCAATTTTTTTTTTGTTTTCCAGATTAGGAGTGAAGGAATGGCAGTTGGAAAAAAAAAAAAAAAAAAGTAATTTAATAAACTGATAAACTGCAGAAAAAAATTAATGGAGAAGGAAAGATCATTTCTCTCCTAGTCTCCTCTCCTAACTAAATTAACATTAACTTCATTTTGTAAAGTCCCTGCTGTTCCTGATTTACTGTTTTTCTTTCTACCTGATTTATTTTCCAGACAGAGGACTGTAAAAGGCAGACAATTTTTCAGCATGGTGTCTTATTTCCTGCTGGGTTATTTTGTCTGCTTAAGGAGTCATTAGAACTGAGGACAGAAAAATGAATTTACATTGGGTACCTGAAGAGTATACATTCAGTCAGGACAATCTGGCGCACAGGGAATGAGTTCTACACATTACAGCACAATGTTGCAAGTGCCTGAGCATTTTCTTCACAGCATGAAGTTTCTTAGTTTCTGTGGCACCCTTTTCTGGGAGTGTGACAAGAGAAGGCTTTAGCCTGTTGTCGAGTTCCTTAAGATGTTCCATTCATTTGTCACACTGGGGTGGAAACTGGAAGCACTGGGGAGTAGCATTTGTAAACATTTGTTAAGAATTGCAAATTCCTTTCTATAGACATAACAGAATAAGGTTTAAATATCAAATGAAGAAGACAAGTATGTAAATAACAAGACCATCACAAGCAGCTATGACTGCCCAGTCAGACTTCCTGAAGGTAAACACATCTTGTTTGAGTTGGATTAGATTTTAACATTACAACCATACTTGACACAAATTTTTATGCAATAGATTTGCATGAGCACCTTGGAAATTGAAGATCAACGCATTCTTTCTTATAGTTTTGAAGCTAACATTTCCAGTATATTACTTTGCACATTAAATTAGAAAAAACCCACTAAAACACAAAAATTAAATTTGGACTTCTTCCATCAAGCAGTTGAGATGGAAGACGTGCTATAGCTAGAATTGCATTTGGAGAAAGCAAGAATTATGAACTGTTTACACTGGCAAAGGAAAACATCTTTTTATGTGATATTCATTTACATGATACTACTGAAATGAGGCAGCTTCTATTTATTTTTGGCCCATGTTGATATTAATAATTAAAATGATGAAACCATTTCAGTCAGTGGGCTGCAAGTGAGGAACCCAATTCAGGAATCCAATTTTATGTACCTTGGCCAAGGGCATTAAAAAAATAACAGATTTCAGCATTCATATCTATAAGAATTAAACATCTTGCAACCATTAAAGAGTATGAATCCTAGACTCACAAGTATCCTATGGCCTGCAGAATAAAAGATACTCTGATCAAACTCTGATATTCTGAAACTGTATGTATCTGCAACTACCTGACACACCAACAGCTACTTACTTAGAGAAGACATATGCCCAACAAAACTTATCCTGAAGTATTTTCTATATCTCATATATTTCTAGAGTGATAAGATCACAGATTGTATTGATGACCTTCAGCAATAACATGGGACATGGCTGTGATTAAATGCTCTGTATTTTCCATATTCTGCCAATCATTAATGACAGACAGACCTGTCACATGGATGCACCCCCTTTGCTTGAAAATTGACTCACACAATTAGCTCAACCAGTTTGCTTTCCCTGGGCAATGACTTTGTAGCTGGAATGAGTCTGAAGAAATTTATATTAATGTATATCCTGAGGCTCTATATAGTCACTTCTGAACATTTTTCAAAAGCTTTCAATAAAGATTTCTCAGATGACATTACACTTCACAACTATGTTAATACCAAGTATTGCCTGCAGTAGTGTATAACAAGGTACATCATATCAACCCTCCATCAGCATTCCCTACAACCCCACTTTTTTTTTTTTTTATTTATTGTAAACCATCAAGTGATCAATTACAAATTTCACTTATAATCCAAAAGGAAAAAACAGACTAATTCCCAGCCAATTGTTTAAACAAGGATTAGTCCAAACCTTCAATACAGCTATGTTACAGTTCCTGTATTATCATTTCCAGATTACTCCTATCTCATTTCTCCTCCAGAGATGTCAGTTATCAGTTGTTGTGTCATGGAGCTGTGCCTAGTCACCAAGCCTTCTGGAGAAAAATGATAAGGAACTATGCACATTGCAAAATGAATTCACAAATGTTTAACACACACTGAGGTAGTGAAGAGGAACAGCACTTCTGTGGGTGCTCATTTGTATTACCTTAATTAAATTACCAAATCAGATAATTTTTTAAAACAGCGTCCTACAATTATAAACCAAAGATTTGCAGCCTGGAAAGAATATTGAGGTCATAACTCCAAATGCTTATCAAAAATCTACTGATGGAGCTTAGAAAAAGAGGAGGGATACAGTGGCACATATATTTGCATTGTGAGTAGGAATCTGGAACATTCTGAAAGTTTTTCCCAATGCAACACCACTAGATGCAGTAACCTTTGGCTGTCTGTCAGAAGGCTGATTAGTCATGGCTTTTCTTACATTTCAAGTTAAGCATCTGGTCTTTTTTTATTTTCCTTTCCTGTGGAAAAGATAAAAAAAATAAAATAAAAAATTACTAATCCAGAGCCACACAGACAGTCAGCAGGAGTGAGGCATTAGATTTGAAGCCCTGTTTCCAAGTATTCATCTGCAGACAAACCCTGCTTGAAAAAGAAAATAAAAAAAGACAGCTTCTGCTTTTCCCTTCACTCTTCCTAATAGAGTGCAATAGAGTAACCATTCCATAGATGCTATAGGCAAAACAACAAAAACAAAACAACAAAAACGTTAAGAAAAAACCCAAAGCAAAAAGTCTGCAAACCAAAAAAACCAGACTTTGAAACAAGCAGGGGAAAACCCAAACAACAATAGTAAACCCATTATCCAAAAGTTCTATGCCCTGCTACTCTGTACCGAGTACAATATATATAAGGCTGTGCTGCCATCCAGAGAGACCTGGACAGGCTGGAGAGCTGGGGCAGAAAGAAATTTAATGAAATTTAATAAGAGCAAGTGTAGAGTCCTTCATCTGGGGAGGAACAACCCCATGTATCAGTAGAGGCTGGGGGCTGATCTATTGGAGAGCAACTCTGGAGAAAGAGACCTGGGGGTCCTGGTGGACAGGGAGATGACCATGAGCCAACAATGCACCCTTGGGGCCAAGAAGGCCAATGGCATCCTGGGATGCATTAAGAAGAGTGTGGCCAGCTGGTCAAGGGAGGTTCTTCTTCCCCTCTACTCTGCACTGGTGAGGTCCCATCTGGAATATTGTGTCCAGTTTTGGGCACCCCAGTTCAAGAGGGACAAAGAGCTACTGGAGAGAGTCCAGCGCAGGGGCACCAAGATGATTAAGGGCGTGGAGCATCTCCCTTATAAAGAGAGGCTGAGAGAGCTGGGGCTCTTTAGCCTGGAGAGGAGCAGACTGAGGGGAGACCTCATCAATATCTATCAATATGTTAAAAGTGAGTGCAGGGAGGATGGAGCCAGACTCTTCTCAGTGTCATCCAATGACAGGACAAGAGGCAATGGGAGCAAGCTGGAGCACAAGAGGTTTAGGGTAAACACAAGGAAAAATTTTTTCACAATAAGGATGATAGAGCTCTGGAATGGGCTGCCCAGGGAGGTTGTGGAGTCTCCTTTTCTGAAGGCATTCAAGACCTGCCTGGATGTGTTCCTGGGTGACTTGGTCTAGGTGATCCTGCTCTGGCAGGGGGGTTGTACTAGATGATCTTCTAGGTTCCTTCCAATCCCTAACATTCTGTGATTCTGTGATAAAATAGAAGCAAATTACCTATTCTGAAGCTTACTGTAGACAAATAAGATGTCCAGCTTCACATGAGGTGCAGAGCTGATGTGACACCACACATGAACTCTCCTGCTATATTCTGTCTAGGGGCAAAGTTTGTTTTCCACTAAGCCAAATACATCTTCTCCAATTTATAATGCTCACTTTATGTCATGTTCTTTTGTGGTTCCCTCCAGAAGTTTTCCTCCATCTCTCTGCTTTTCAGCCCTTCAGGGAATAAGAAGTTTTCTACAGCCTTAAAGACAGCCCAAATAAAGGTCCAAACAAAAGCTCATATACTTGAGCTTAAATTAATAATGAGATTTAAGCAAAGCAGTATGAACTTTAGGCCCTCAGAAGCAAGATAAGAGAGAAGGTCTGTCAGGGCAGAGTTCTACAGAAAAGCTGTGGTCCAGCTCCTTTCCTCCTTACCAATGCACACACTAGAGGCAGGCTTAGAACATACCAGCCCTTCTGCCCAATTCTTGTACAGTTGCAAGCAAATGTATTTAGATTTATTTTTTTTCTCCTGGATTATTTTAAACTCTTACCAGCTCTTTATCTTTAATAATTTTTAGTTTATTTTCAGCTAGGACAAAAAAAAAAAAAAAAAGAAGAAAAAAAATCATAATCAAGGGAGAGCAATGATAATAAGGGATATCAGAGTAGTTGCACAGTTCAAGAGAGGCTATTCCATTTCCAGAAAAATACACAAAACCTTTTTCCAGTGCAGTTATAGTGCACTGAAATCTGTGCCAAGATAAAGATGTAAGTACATAAAGAAAGATAAATTACAGAAGCAAAACTGGGTGGAGAGATCCTTTTGAAATATATCGAGAAAGAAAACTGAAAGCAATACAATAAATAAAGAACTTATAAATAAAATAAAGCTTATTGGAGTGCATGAAACCTCTAATCTGACAAAGATGCCAGGTCAATTTATTGTTAAAACAGCATAATTCCTCAGGGATTGCCTCAATTTCCCCTTCCCCTTAGTAGGGTAAAATGCAGGTAAGTGATGGGTTCTGATCCTTAGCTTTATTTTCAATAGGTATGTTCATGAAAGCTGTCCATGAACAGCACATGTCTCCTGTATGGACCATCAACAGCAATCCTGTTAAGTACACATCATCTTTCTATCACTAAGCTTGCTGTGGAACTGCTTCCAAATGCTTCTTGCAGGATTGAAGGAGTACTTCTACCACTTATTAACAATTGAAGATCAACACAGATGACTGGCTTCTAGAGCTTTTAACAGAACAAAAATAGTAAAGCACTCATTACTTTTTCATCTTTTGAAAGTGCACTCTGTGCTTCTTTATCCTTAAAACACCTGCAGTGAGAGCTCAGCTCCCTCTTTCCTTCCCAGCTGCTACATAGTTCCTGAGGGGCTTTTTGATCAGCATATAAGGTGCCTTATTTTTGCTGTACCTTATCCTCATTTTAAAACAATCTAGAGTGTGACACTGCTATTTTTTTTCAGTCCTTGAGAGATGTCTTCTGATGACATACACTGGGATCAAGATAGCTCATCCTTCTGTCAGTACATATACCCCTCTTTTAACAGGTAGTAAAACTTGTTCAACTAATGAAATGAAAAACCCAGCTTAACAACCTTAGTTTTCAGAGCTGTCTGGAAACCAACAGTCTCTGCTCTTCTCTGCTATAATCTGAGGTAGCTCACACTACAAATTTTCCCCAGCACAACCTTGCCCTTCCTTCCCTCAGTCCCTCTCCTTCCTTTCTCTCTGTTATGCTCACCTTCAGGTGTGTTCCTTCTTGCACACACAGATACTTCTTTAGGCAAAACAAGGTTGGGGGGGTGGTGGGGAGGAAGAAAAAAAGAAGAAAAAAAAAAAAAGAAAGTCTGATTCTGGAAGCTTCCTCTGAAAGCTAGGGAGAGCTGGTCTTTACAATAGAGCAAGTACAAGATACGTCACAGGTAAAAACCTTCCTGGTGGTGTAACTGGGGTGTGCTCCAAAACAGGACATTCCCCAGCCCCACCTTTTTAAGGAATATTTACCACAGTGTTTAAGTGGAAAATAGAGATGATCCAAGGGACAGTCTTATCTCCAAAGTGTCCAGACTAAGAGTACAGCAGCCTTCCTGACTCTGTTTCATAAGCAGGTCAGCACCGTCCATCTCGGTACCTCTACCCAGCTCCTATCTGCTGCAGAGCTATTACAGGGGCTACACAGCTTATGGTCTTGACTGCAAGATCTGATCATTTACTTTGACTGCTATCTGGATAAGAACATCTTTCTACATCACATCTATGCCATTCCTGGAAAATAAATCATTACCCTGGGGAGATAATTAGCAAACTATTTTCCTGTGTGCTGTTTTTCCCCTCGACACAAAAGGGAGCAGAAGGAATGAAGCCAGGCTGCTGTGCCAGTGGAGGAGCCCTCAGGAGAGGCAGCCAGGGAGCTGCAAGGGTGGCTCAGGTCCTTTGGAGCTGCAGCCATAATAGAGAGGAATCCCACTCCACTGCACTACGTGTTAGGAAGGGATCATGAGAACCTACACAATATTTTAAGATAGTTTTGTTTGTTTGTTTGTTTTTTCAAAATATGATTATTCAATGTTTCAGATTAGCACTTGCTATTCATGCAACTCCCCCAGCTCACTGTGTAGAAAAGAATCCAATTCTCAGTGCCAACTATGCATTTTTCTCCTTAAGCAGGCACACAATAAAAACCGCACCTCTGAACAGCCCAAACAGTCCTGATGACCAAGCACACAACTCGGTTTGCACATAATGCTGCAAACTTTGCATCCCTTGATGCAAAAATCAAGCAGATATATGGCTTGAGTCTTCACCACTGGCTGCAGTCCCTGCCAAGTGCCCTGATGTGACATGGCACTGCCAGGGAAGAGTAATCCCATGGGGAGGACTCTGTGTCCCCAAGAAATAATGTATTTTGAAATGATAAGCAACAGTTCCCCACACTACTGGATTATGATGCTCTTTGTATAAATAACTGAACACATTTTTTTTGAGGAGAGTAATCATTAAAGAGGAGCCTCTTAAGAGAAGACAAAGTCCACTGTCAAGGAACAATAATAACCTCTAAGTTTAACAGGGACTTCTGAATGATACACCTTCAATTTTTAGGGTATTTTTGTGCTCCAGAAATGTAATTTTCCTCCATATGCTATTTTTTGTTACTACTGAACTTAATACTAACTACTCTTTTTCAGCCACCCCATTAAATGTAACTTAAATACTCCAGTGCCTATATTTTCACAGCTCTAGATGGAAAAATATTGAGAAGCTGAAAAACAATTCAGTCATATATCAGTGTACAGTCTTGTCTACTCTAGAACAAATTATTCACAGAGTTGATTTTATTATCTGCATTATTAGCAGACAAAAGTGCCTTTCAAATACCGCAATATTGCACAGATATTTATGTGACAGCTGTGGTTTAAACACTTTTTAGTGGAAACCAGCATATACTAAATAGAGAAACTTTCTAAACTAGGTGTTAGAAAACAAGTGCTTAGAGAAATATAGGCAACATCTATTTTTTATAAAGCTATTAAAGGAGGATGTTGCTCTTTATGAATAGTTTGCACCCATGAGGAGATCTTAATTTAAATCACATGCATTTTATATGTATACATCTAAGCATATGCAGTAGCAACAACAAATTGATAGCCCGTTTCACTTTTTTATATTAATTTTTTATATTAATTTGAATTTTTGGAATAACTCTTACATTTATAATAATGGACAAATCTTAACCTTTAAAATTAAAATTAAGCACCAAAGAGCCTTCAGAAGCCAAAAATTTTTAAGCCATTTAGGAAATCAAAACTCATTTTTACCTCTTGTCAGTACTAATTGTCAGTCTCTGATCAATGGTCGGGTGCTGGATCTGTTACTCATGACAAATATATTCAACTAACTCAACTGAAGCCAGAGAAAATAGTTGTGTTCTTCCTTGTGTGCAAATCCTCTATGACAAAGGGAAAGTCACTTCAGTACACTAATATTTTAGGGGGTAACTGTTACTTACTGGGGTATCACAGTTACTTTTAAGCATTAAAGGCTCCAGTTCTTTAAAGCAGACTGAACTTGCAGAGGGTCTATCAAAGAGCACACTTGGAATGTCAAAGGACAATTCTAAACCCTACTGCTGATGTTCAAGTTTAGTTTTCAATCTTCTGAGTGAATTGCTCCTCTAAAAACAGACTCACCTGTGAGGTCATAAGTCCATACACTGAGCTTTTCTTCATTTAGTGCTCCTTTATTTATTTCTTTATTGCTCTCATGTTATTATTTAAAAATGCTGAGAGGTTAGAAAAGAGTGTGATCACGTCAATGTGTCAAGCTAATGTTTAACCTTAAATTAAATTCTCACAGATAAAATGGGAGTCTATTACAGATTTCACAGCTAAATCCCCTGCTCCAGGCTGACTGAAAGAGGTATCTGTAGTATCAGAGTCTGAGTGCATTCAGCACCTTCCTAAGTCATTCTTTGCAATTTTTTCTCCTTAGAAGTGAACTGGATTTAAAAAAAAAAACAACAACAAAAAAACAAAAACCAGTCTCCTAGCTGATAATTGGTTCTACTACTGATGAGCTACAGATAAGGTTCACCTTTGTGTCAACTGTTCTGAGCAACAGCTCTAGAAATCTAGAAGTCTCCATCAGAGAATTATCCAGCTGGTGCAATGTCAAACTTTGTAGCTCCCGAAGTTAAGAAGTTTGTGGCTTGGGACTACACTGTTTTTGCAGCACTGTTTTTAGTGTGTGCGAGCATTGGAGTCTTTTTCGCAGTTAAAGAGAGGAAAAAGAAAACTTCGAAGGAATTTTTGGTGGGTGGTAAGCAGATGACGTGTGGACCAATAGCTTTCTCTCTCACATCAAGCTTCATGTCAGCAGTAACCGTTCTGGGGACACCCTCTGAAGTTTATCGCTATGGAGCATCCTTTGTGCTCTTCTTTCTTTCATATGCGCTCGTCATCGTTTTCACTGCCGAACTTTTTCTACCTGTATTTTACAGATCTGGCATTACAAGCACTTATGAGGTAAGTAAAAACTATATGAAAAAAAGGGACTATTCTGACATAAAAGTCAATATCATGCATGATGACCAAGATGTTTTCTTGATCTCTTTTTTTAGAGAAAAGTCTTGATAGAAGAGTTTCTACAGTGTTTCACGAAACAAGTGTATTGATACATTAATTACTTTCAGAAATGAGCTGCATTTATTTAGTTATTTATATCACTTAAGTGGAAAGCACAAATTAAGAGCCAGAGCTCCTCTTATATAGCAAAGACAGGATAAGGGTTTAGGCACCAACACCAGATTAAAGTTACAGCTTGAAAATATTTGTGTGTCCAATTGCTTCTGATCTTAAAAGTAACTATTGGATTGGTTCAGAAAGCAGGTATTTGAGATAATTCAATAGTACCTTATTCAAACTTGGTTTAGACCTGGCAGGTTTTGTCCAATATACTATAAAAGTGGACTGTTTAATCTCTAAAAAACTGAGGTGGGAGAAAGGCTAAAGATGACAATGATGACAGGTCTCTCTCAAAAAAACAAAACAGCCCACCCCCACCAACCGGCATGGCTCAGGCTTAAAACCTGGGGTTTAGGAGCTAAAGATCTACTCAGCTCTGCAGCTGGAGGACAATTGGGAACACCTCTCTACATATAACTGGAAGTCTGTAAGAACCCCCTTTTCCTCTCCACAATGACGATGATGTGTAGATTTGGCTTTAGACTGAGACAGAGGAATTGAAAAAGCCAGTTCAGCTCAAGTCTTGTGAAACACTACACTGCTCCCTCTCCATCTGCTCCACCACTAATTCTGTCACTATGAAAATCAAACCACTCTATTTCTCCTAGAGATGACCTCGTTTCCTCTTCACTTAACTGGAATATGCTTTTATTTGATGTTTAAATCTCCTTGTAGTCACTGGACTCTTTCAGTTATTCCTGATACAAAGCAGATACTGGGTACTGCAACCCAACATATAACTTCAAATAAATTCTATTGATGAGAATTTCTTAAAATGTCATTATCTCTGTGTGTGATAACAGTCATGCTCTCCTGTTCATTACTTATACCAGTAGTGATAGTTGCCAGTAATTTTACTTGCATAACAAGCTGTTACTCAGGGTGAACAGAAGGTTAATAGCTGTGTCACAGATGCTATGTGTGCAATTTACTGAGATTCCTCTTTTTCCTAGTATTTGGAGTTAAGATTTAACAAGATTGTACGTCTTGCTGCAACACTGATCTATATCCTGCAGACGGTAAGAAGACATTCACTCTTAGTTCATCCTAATTTCACTCAATGTTTAGTTAGACAGACTAGTCTCAGACTGCCTATTTTTCACAAAAAGATTTTTTAATGAATACTCTGGTTTTTTTTCACTCGGACTATGTATGTTAAAAATTTAAGAAAAAAAGAAAAAAAAAGAAAAAAAAAAAAGGTAAAAAAAAAAAAGGTTGCTTTCCTAGTTTTCTCCTGATTAAGATTTTGCTGTCTTTGACACTTGGATGTTGTGCTGAACTCCCACAGCTTCTCAAACTCTTGGTCTCATTATGTTCCCTTGAAGTCTCTCTCCAAATCAGTGGACTATCTTTCATGAGGAACTACATGAACTGTACTGGGCACACGTAGTTCACTAGTTACCCATTTGTGACACTGAGGTGAAACTCAGACAAAAAAGTTGCACATGGCATCTCCTGGGGGGATGGCATTACCCACATAGCTCAAGTCCCATGGGGGTCCCAGATGGGACCATCTCAAAAGATTATATCAGTTATTTAATGGAAAGCTGAGATTTGATGGGATATTGGAAGGTATCTCTACATGAATCCCTTGTATTAATTCAAAATTTTTAGCAATAGATCTGAACGTGTATTGACTTCCAGGCTTTGTTTCTACCTCAGTTCTAACAGAACATACATGTGGAGGGCATTGAGTCAGTTACTTTGAAAAGGATTGAATAGTACAAGCAGAGTTTAATTTCCAAGATCAATCCAAGTTATCTCTGCATGACTGTTTTCCCCAAGAACTCCTTTTGCCATTTGACTAGGATATTTTTGTCATCCAATCATCTTAGCAACAGGAGATACCAAGACAGATAACAGTCCTTCCCTCAGAAAAGAATTAAAGGATTTTTATTGTGTAAAGGCTGAAACAGAAAATCATATACAAGCTGATGTAAAGAAACCTTGGTGTTTTGCTCCGAGTCCTATTATAAATAGAAGCCTTATCACTGAGCATTCGCATACCTTTGTTTGGTTTTTTTTCATTAACTTTTTTCTCCTTCAGATCCTTTACACAGGAATAGTGGTTTATGCTCCATCACTGGCACTCAACCAAGGTGAGTTCCCATGCTGCACTATGCAGCTACCAAATAAATGCACCATAAGACTATTAAAATAAATGAAGTGAGGGAAATAAAGAAATCTATTAAAAAAATTAAAGAATTATAGGAAGGTTTTTGATTGTGCTTCTGTGTTTCTAACTCCCCAGATCTCTCTCTCACAGTAGTACATTAGCAGGAGCCCTGTATTTGCTGTTCTGCTCTCCCTGCACTCAGTGACCACCCAAAGAGGTTTGCAACAAACAATTTCTCAACATCCTGACAAAGTTCACAGTACAAGCTGACGATCCAAGACTGTATTCTGTACTTTGATTCCTCCCTTCCCTGTATCCCATGTTCAGGTTCCCATAGGCATAATCCCTTCTCTGGAGCTGCACACTGTGCTGCTGTCTGTCCACACACTTCTGTAATTAATCTTTGCAAACTAGGCTCACAGCATCCATCATCATGGCTCAACTGCTGATTTCACCAAAATCTACTGGGAAGAGACTTGGGAGGCTCTTTTCATTGTTAACCCAGTTTGCCCAACTCTATATCTCTCACAGTGTTGAGCTTCCTTCTTTTGGAGATCAACTGAATTTTATGACAGTTCACATTCATTGTTAGGAGATACTAACTTTGCTAATGAGTTTGCAAACTATGCCCAGTAGAAAAAACTTCAATATATGACAAATCAAAATTTGTACATCTTATATAAAGCAACTTTATGAAGTGAAATGAACATGTAAACTGTTTTTAATGTAGCATGTTTTAGCATTGAACTGTTTCTAGTTGCAGGGAATAGAATTTAGTCTGGTGGGTTTGGTTTTGTTTTTTTCTTCCTTAGAATTCTTTGGAAATATCTGAAGAACTTGATTTCTTAAGAAAAGAATCTAGACTATAAGCACATAAGAAAAGCATTACTTATGAAGTTATGTCTCATAGAAATAATGTTCATATAGTTACTCTTATGTATTATACCTCTGCATTCTTGAAAGTTAGTTAAATCCAATTTGCAAGAAAACAGCAATTCAAAACTGTATCCAGTAGCATTAAGAAACCTGAAAAATCCACAAAGCTCCTAATAGACACAAACAATTAAGATTAGTAATTGCTTAACATTAGTAATTGATCCTTATAAGGTTAAGGGATCACAGCTTTTCTGTTACCACCCAGAAGACCTACTCCCATTTCACTAACCATTTGGTCTTCTTTGGTTTCAGTCACTGGATTTGATCTCTGGGGCTCTGTAGTTGCAACAGGAGTTGTCTGCACTTTCTATTGCACTCTGGTACGTAATAGGCATAACCGAACAGCTGGAACACAGGCTATTAACCAAGCCATCCTTTATTCATGACAGGCTATCACAGAAGGGCACCTTCTAAATGCAGGCCAACTGACTTAAGTTTAAAGCAAAAGAACACAGAGATAAATTTATTTTAGAGTCTGTGGTAAATCTAGTTGCAGAAAAATATATTCTCTTAAATACTCTGCTGCACGTCTCAAGGTTTAAACCAGACAGCTTGAGGCAGAGTGCAGATAAGGAGGTGATAACCTTCCAATGCCATACTGAAACTTTAGAGAAGACGATTCTTATCTTTGCAAGTTATAGACTGAAAAACATCGTAATGAAAAATGTGCCTCTGGCATCACCCCAAACCAAGAACAGAGTGATAAAACCTAGGAAGGATGATCAGTAGGTCACAGAGAGCTTTGCTTCTGAGTGGAAGCAAAATAAAATTCAGGATTACAAAAAAGATAAACATCACAGTGGAAACAGCAGAGCCCTGGAGGTCAGGACACAACCTAGTTTCTGTTTTTATTACCACTAATGATATTTTTTAATATTTCAGTCCAGTCTTACCATGTTGCTCTAGCACAGCTTCGACCAAGTAAGAAATAGCTATGGAAGAAAGCTGAACTGCAAAATTTCTGGTGTTATTTTTCTATGTTAAGTTAATTGTGGACTGCTGGGCTCTGAGAAGTGGAGAGTGCTATGGGAAGTACAAACAAGGCCCCTCGTATTCCCTAAACTTCTGCTCCACAACATGATACATTGTTCAAATGCATATAAAGGAGGCAGAAGAAAAGTGCTTAACTGGAGGTCAAATACTCTCTTATGACTGTGGACAAACCACAGAGGCTCTGTGCCCTTTTCTGACCTGCAAAAGTAACACCTTTATGGGAGAAGAGAAAGTTTAAGAGTACAGATTTTCTAGATACTGTACATACAGCACATGGGCTTCCAAAAGAAGAGGTTTATCTACCTTTTGCTGTAGATGAGATGACAGTTTCTGTTTGTTTTAGGGAGGATTAAAAGCTGTTGTCTGGACAGATGCGTTTCAAATGATTGTCATGGTGGTTGGCTTCGTGACGGTTTTGATTCGAGGAACTACACTGAATGGTGGCTTCACCAATGTCTGGGAAAATGCCTATGAAGGATCAAGACTAAACATATTTGAGTAAGAAACAAATGGTGCAAACCTTTCTTTTTGTATATTTAATGTTTAGAAACCTCACTAAGCAAAAAATATGTTGTTATATTATCAGTGAACAACCTCAGTGACTCAGAGAAGTCCATTCTCTATTTCTTCAGTTCTTGAGACTAGAGCTGACCTTCAGAAGAAGAGGTGGCTTGCAGATCTGTGGCTATAATATTACACAGATCTGAATTCTGAGCATAAAAAACCTTATAAATGTGATTTATCTCAATCAATTAGTCCTCTGAGCCTGCATGATACACGTTTATCTGGACTTGACAGTAATGTGTTCCAAAATCAAAGTAAACAACCTTCCATGACTGAATCTCAACACATTCATCTTTGCTGAAAAACAGTGCTACCAATGCAGCACTTCTGATTCAGAGGGTAGGATGCATAGAAAGCTCTGAAAATAATCTACCTCTTATTAAATAAAGGTGTGTTTCAGTAAGTGAACTGAAAAGTGAATCTCTTTTCTAGCTTTGACGTGGATCCTTTGAGACGACATACCTTCTGGACAATTGTTATTGGGGGAACCTTTACATGGCTTGGGCTCTATGGAGTGAATCAGTCCACAATACAGAGATGCATTTCTTGTAAATCAGAAAAGCATGCTAAACTGTAAGTTACCTGTCATTAACCTCTTTAAGCAATCAAACATAGTGATGTGGAATTATACTACCAGTTTATGCATTATGTTAAAAAAATATCTGGATGCCACTGGATGGCAGTAAGCTAATTTTGCCCTGGCAGTCTTACTTCCTCTGATCCTAGACGGCATAGGTAAATGTAGAAAGAAAAAAAAAAAAAATAGTAGCTGTCTACCTCTTGCAATTTATTAATTTAGCTTCAGGCTGCCAAATTAATCCTCAGAAACAGAGTATGGAAAAGATGCACACACAGAAGTTGCATCTGGAAACATGTATTTATTGGAATTGAGTTTATGTTTCATTGTATTAAAGGTAGTTATTGATTTAATAGGGCACTGTAGTACAAGATTGATCTCATTTTATTTAGAACTGCAAGTTATTAACATTTACAGCATAAGAACAATCAGAAGCAATTGTAAAGAATCTGGCAGTGTTTCACAGTATAGATATGGGTGTATCTTCAGCCTGGTAATTTCCTCAAGTTCAGCATTATTATGTGCAGAGCTAGACATATGTTTTACCAAATCAGATTTTTTTTATATACCTAGCACTAATAGCTTGCTCAGTTGGCTAAAGTAGTGATTTTTTCCTTCTTGACAAATAGGGCTTTTTTGCTAGGTGCAATCATACTCACTTTACTTAATGTCAAGATGGATTGTAAGAATTTATCCAATAGAAAATTCAGTCTCTAAAAATGTTTGGGTGTTGCAACAGTAAGAACATTTCTAGTAACATATTCTGAAAGACTTTTTGAGTCTCGGTAGCACATCTCTGAACTGGCCCTAGCAAGAGACTTTGCATAAAGTGACATCCAAACACGATGCAGGCTGTATAAATCTGGCAGCTCACAAGAATTACAGGATTACTGAACCACAGCCACATCAACTCCACAGCAGATGCTGTCACACACAGCCACACAAACTCTGCAGTAGATTATGTCACCCATTTCCATTCATTGGACTAGTGAAAACTGTCTTACTTCACAATGGCAGCATTCCAATCATGACAGAATCCATACAAAATAATACTCTGCACGCCTTAAAGGGAGAACAGCAACAATTCCCAACAAACAGAAACCTGCTCTTACAAGGGACAGGAGGAACAGATTCAGTGCTCGGTGTAGTCTGTTCTACATACAAGTTACTGGTCTTACATCAGTCTCTTCTAGTACAGTCAGTCACCTGAAACCCTGCCTGAGAGCATAGAGAAGCTGTGTTTTTCAATGTTTTAAAATCAGTATCACACACAATTTCTCACCCCTTCTTATGTATGTCTTTAAGAGATGATATAGCCAGCTTTGGTTAAGGCGCCACTCTAAAGTTACACGCAACTAACTTATAACAGCTTTTCTATATTTATCTTGTATTAGATAGTTTCCCTTCTTTGTTCTAGGGCACTTTACCTGAATTTGGTGGGACTTTGGACAGTCTTGGTATGTGCAGTATTTTGTGGTTTGGTGATGTACTCCCATTACAAGAATTGTGACCCTTGGACTGCTGATTTCATTTCAGCACCTGATCAGGTACAGATACCCATTATTATAATCAGGAGACATGTGGGGCTCAGACATCATGTATATAGACACTTTGAGTTCTGTGGGATGTTTTACATCCTTCCATCACTCAGGCACTGAGATAGTTACCAAACAAGGACTAGGATATATCTATACTGGCACTCCTGAAGTGTTATTCTGATTGATTACTTCTGTTAAAGAATATCACCTCTGACACCATTTATTAGATGGAACAAAAGCAGAATTTAGCAATATGCTCGGAAGCAGATAGATACTTCTTTCCCGTTATCCAGGAAAATCTTAACTAATTGCTTGTGTTTCTCTTGTGCTCCTCCTACCCCAGCTCATGCCATATTTTGTTATGGACATTTTTTCTTCGATGCCAGGAGTCCCGGGACTGTTTGTTGCCTGTGCATTCAGTGGCACGCTAAGGTCTGTGAATCTGAAATGACACTTTGGCTGCACACCACTGCGTATCATTAGATTTTTATGGGAGTAAAATTTTTATTCTGGAAAACATCTATATATTTTGAAAATCTTTGCAGATTAGTAAAATGAAGGGTCAGTTAGGATGAGTTTCTATCTTGTTCTTTGCCAGCATGAAGCAGCAATCATAGACAGGACAGAAACTTCACTAACATCAGTACACATGAAAAATACTATAAAATATACAGCTCTTGTAGAGTATTAGTGCTGAACAAGAGGAAGCATTTCTTTATAAATACAACCTTTTTTTCAGATTGTATTACTTCCTATCTGCTGAATATTCTACTCACTTTCTATAGCACAGTAGCTGCCAGCATCAATGCTTTAGCAACTGTTACCTTTGAAGACTTGGTCAAGAAAGGTCTCCCAAACCTCTCTGAGAAGATGAGTACGTGGATCAGCAAAGGCTTATGTAGGTACCCCAAATGGGACCCATATCTTTAACAGCAAAGGTGTCCATCCCCCCAGTTACTATTACTACAGGAGAAAACACAGCAGGATTTTATATACTCTGACAACCTCACTGTCTTAATCTGTTCCAGGTATATTATATGGTATCCTGTGCACTTCGATGGCTGCAGCAGCATCGCTGCTGGGAGGAGTAGTGCAGGTATCTCTTGCTTCAAAAATGCAATGAACTGAACAAGAATTAACAGAAACACAATGAACTGAACAAATAATGCTGACAGCCTTGTGTACTGCTAGATTCCCAGAACAATATCTCTGGACACACTACTGAAAGGAATAGTTAGGAAAAAACCCTAAATCATAAATCCCCTAACTCCTTCACTGATTACTGCTGGTAAACAATACTGAGTGTGATTCTCTTTAATTATTTACTGAAGTCACTGTTGGTCCCTTATGTCCCACCATTTCCCACATAAAATTACAGACCAAGACCTGAACAGTGCACGCTCCCTCCAGCTGCTGCACTAAGCCCCTGTCTGTTCTCTACATCCACAGGCCTCCCTCTCCATCCATGGGATGTGTGGGGGACCCATGCTGGGGCTATTTACCCTAGGAATTGTGTTTCCTTGTGCTAATTGGAAGGTAAGAAAAAAATCCTCATCTAAAATAAAATTTCTTGGTGTTGTTTGGGTGTTGAAAATTGTTTGAGTTTTTAAAATTTGGGTCTCTTTGGGTCATTGAGATTTAGAGCCTGAGCAGTCCAAGATCTCTTTAGAGTCCCTCTTCACTGTCTGTGTTTATCCCTTTATAAATTAACTCTATGCAACTGTGGAATAATTGGGGGCTAGAGCCACATAAGGGATTTTTTAAAAAATATTTTTATTTCTGAGTTTCTTCTAATTCATTAGAAAAAATACATTAAAAAAAATTATTCAGTAATTGCTTCAGCTTGTATTCACCTTGGGACACAGAGAATTACATTGCCCCATGAATAGTCCAATCTTGTTTACCCAGAAGTAAAACTCAACTCTGTATTGCAATTTTCATGACCACAGTTTTGCTTCAATTCTTATTAGTAGAAGGCAAGAAATTCCCATGTTTATATCTTGGTGGAGAGAGAACAGAATTGATTTACACTGTAACAAGCTATCACCTACTCCTGCCTAAATCACATTCACAGAGAAGTGCTTCCTGTATATCACATTTAATAGTATTTTTCTATACTTGCCAAGGGTGCTATTGGAGGCCTCTTAGCTGGGATCACCTTAGCTTTTTGGTCTGGTACTGGCTCTTTCATTTATCCTGCACCACCGACAAAGTCCATTCCTCTTCCACTATTGACTCGCAACTGCACGCTGGCTAATATCACAGAGACTCTGATGACAGTGGCTCCCACAGCAGCTCCACACAGGTACTGTCCCTGTCCTTACCCCTTAACCTGCACTATGTTATCATGTGCAGCCTGAGCCTATACTACATGTCTCTGCAGCACAGCCAGCAACCATCAAACAGAGACCACTGCCAGACCACGCACTGACTGCAGCATGAAGTGCCTTTTGCTGGCACAGCCAAGTGACAAATATACTCGCTAGTCACCAATAGTTTCTTTTGTCACTTTTTCACAGGCCTTTGCTGGCAGACACCTGGTACTCCCTGTCCTACCTGTACTTCAGTGCCATTGGTTGCCTAGGCTGTGCCATCACAGGACTGCTGATAAGTTTTATAACAGGTCAGTGTTTTTTATATACACACATATAAAAATACTTCTGTACAAAAATCCAACTCAGCTGTTGAATGAGCTTTCAAGAAGTCTGGCAAGCAGCTCATGAGACACAGAGTGGGGAGAAAGCAAGGGACTCCAATCCCTCACCTCCCCACCATGCTCTGACACTTCCAATACTCCCACTTAACTATTTATTTACAGAGTTAGGCATCGTTACTTTCTTCTTTCAGGGCCTAATAAAGGAGAAGATATCCCACCAGTGTTAATTAAGCCAGTCTGCAACCTGTTTTGCTTTTGGTCCAAAAGACTCAAGACTTTCCTTTGGTGCGGAGTGCGGCACGACGGCCAGGAGGTGAGTACCTGAGCCCACCCGCCCGGCAGCTCGATGCGCGTGTATGTGCATGAGGGCACACGCGGCGCATACAAGACTTTCAGCAATTGCTTCTTAAAAGTTATGCGAGGGATGACGTGTAGGCACCCCAGACTAAAAACGAGATCAGTCAAACTCCGATAGGTGTTGGTCGGTAATAAGTTACCGGTGTACGTTGTTTTGCGCTGTTTGACACACAACAGCCCCCGGGCTGGCCAGCAGACCTGACCGGTCCCTCCCTGCCCTCCCCTCTCCGGCAGTCGAGCGGGGACAAAACCGCACTTTACACCCCAAAGGAGTTCAGCGAGCTACTAACTCCTCCCCCCGGCCACAGGAAGAAAGACTTTAGTACTCACGCGTCCACAAAGCTCCTCTTCCTCTCCTGCTGCTGCCTCCGCTGCCGCCATCCCCACCTTCAGACCCACAGGGCCTCTCCGCTCCGGGGCAGCGCTGCCGACCCATCAGGCTGAGCTACAACCAGCAGCACCTGGGCGGCTGTTACTGCTCCTGGCTGCCCCCCCACCCCCGCACTTTTCCCCAGGTTTCTCAGGAGCTCATTAAGGAGCCACGAAAAGGGGCACCTCAGCTGATTAAAGTTGGTTTAATTTAGAGAGCAGCTCTGGCTCTAGGTTTGCTTCAGCTGTCTCACTTGGCTTTTAGGTGCTCAACACGGACTTCATTTAGAACTTACCTGGGCAAAAAAATTCTCAATAAAACCAGTAAAAAAACCCACATATGAATCTATCACCCTGTATTTGCTTAAAAGTAGAATAACAACATTAATCAAGTAGTTGCAGAGTGAAAACCCTGAGGCAAGTGTAGGCCAAACAAAAACCCAATACACTAAAATGCAGGTAAGTATGCAAATTAACTAAATTTAAATGATTAGGAATGCACCAAGGGCACATTTCAAGACTTTGACATGAACAGAAGAGTTGAATTTGCGTTGCTTTTGCTGGAGACTTTTGCCAGGGGAATGAGAAAATCAGTGTGGTGTATGAAGGGGATGTGCATTAATGAGTGCTTGTTTGTGAGTCTAGGAATAATTTTATTGAACTGAAATAACTTCTCAGTTTTCTAGGAAAAGAAATAAAGATTTCAAAATGTAACAAGATACCCTTTGAACAAAGGAAAAATGCAGTGAATATAGGCTGCAAACTACTGGTGATTTTTCTTTTTTTCAGATAGACTTTGGAAAAAATCTGTCTAACGTTATTGTAAATAAAACTGGAACAGACGACACCTTCAATATTAACGTCAATGAAGAAAACAAACACCCATTTCCTGGTTACAATCCCGATGAAAAATCCTATACTAATATGAGCAGAGAATCTCGCCTTTAGAAGCTGAGGAAATTTTTTTCTCAAGATTCAGAAATTAAGAGCTCTTTTTATCATATTTACCGGCTTGTAGATGACCAAGAGGGAACAACTGCTCTCTATAGCAATAAAGGCCAGATTTTCATTTATGAATCTTGTCATGGAAGCTCTTGCTTGGAAGTAGCTGCAATACATCTATATAACATGCTCTGTTCAGTAACTAATCATTGAATAGAAATGTTAAAGGTGCATTTGAGATAGAAAAAGACTTAGGTTAAGTTTCTGAGGTCTCTCACTAGGGTGGGACTGTGAACTGCCCTCTGATGTAAGGCAGAGGAGGGTAGGTCAGGCTGAGCTAGTCTCAGCCTATGTGCAGGTATTGCAAAGAGCCTCCTCACAGGAATGCTGTATAGACCAGACTGGTCTTTTTGTGACTGAGTTGATTGTGTTTGCTTCCTCTGTGGAACTCAGGTTTCTTTGTGACACCTTATTGTAAAAGTTATAGGAGAAAATAACAAATTTTACTTAGAATTCAGGGTAGTTCTTTATCTATGCTAGTCTTGGAAAAAGCCTTTCAGCTCAAAAAGATCCACCTACTACCTTTATGCAATAAAAAAAAACCCCAACAAGCCCATCCTAATTGATAATCTATGCTGAATTTTGGAAAAAAGACACATAATTAGACAAAATAATCTGTCTGGTAAAATTTCGTGGAAGAAAGTACACTAAGTGCTCTGTCTCAGTGAAACACATTTCCTCTAAAAATTGCCTGTTGTAAATGAAAGTCAAAACACCATCTCTCACCTTTTTCTTCTGGATGTGCTTTTCTTGATGAATGTACTTCTTTCTAAACAAAACTCACAACGGAATGAAACCAACTGAATGAAAATATCACAGAAGACTCAGACAGTTATAGAGCCAGATGATATATTTAGTTAATACTGCTCTGAAGAATCCATATGTTTCTTTTATCAGGACCATCTTTATGATGTAGATCTAGGTCTAACTGGTCTTTGAAGTTACTTCCCCTGACTGTGTTCACACCCTACCTCTGGGAATGGTCCTGAGATTTTCAATCAGAGAACAGAAATAACAGTCTGTAAATGATACTGCCTTGCTTGTGTGGGAGAGTTTATCAACAAACTGAGAATGAAGTCAATATTTGTGTTGATCTCTTTTACACAGTTTTAATAATCTTGTAAAAGTTTACAGCTGAGTCTGGCTGGCAGCCTGTTGTCTCACATTGCAGGCTTTCCTTTCATGCCTCCATCTTCAGTGTGGCTAGCAAGGCAGAGATGGAGACTCTGTAAATAATCCTGTTCTAACATTTATATATCATAGCCACACACATATTTTCTTTGGGTTATATTAACAAAGCCTAGCTATTATGTTTAGGATGTAAAATATTTCTGGGGTGAAAGTGGTTCAAAACTCCAATGTGAAGCTACATACTGAATGATAAAACCCTCTTCACTGGCAGTTGGAGACTATCTGATTCAGAAACAGCTAACTGTGAAACCAACCAAGTCTGCTCTGAATATTTCTTCAGGCATTTACTCATTGTAGTGGGGTTTTTTTATGCTCTGAATGCTGGAAGGTTTTTTTCACATTTAGTAACACCTTAACACTGGATTCATTAAAGAAAGATTTAGTGTCTTTTCAAGTCTTTTGCCACAAATAAACTTATTTTGTCCATTTGATGTCAAAAAAGTGAGTTAGTGCACTCTATCAAAATGCATTTGAAGAAGTATCCAGAAGGATTTCTCTTGAATTTCACATTTCTGGACTAGGCTTGTGTCAACTAAAGCTGCTCATTGAGCTGAAGTGTTTTCTACATTTGTAAATGAGCCAGGCATACCACAGAGTTTTACTAAGCCAAACACAAGGACTTACATATGACAGTTAAAATTGTTCATCAGTAGTTCATTATTCAGTCTTCCACCAAGATTTAAGGACATGGCATAGCAATTCCTTAACAGGAATTCAGGAAAATTACCATTCTGATTAAACATTCATGTCGGTGTTGTTTACAGCTGTCTTCTTCTCTTTTTATATACATCCTGAAGCCACTAATCCTTCCAGGGAGGTGATAACCTCTGCACTTGAGTTGAAAAAATGAAATTAAGAAACTAGGAACATGTAAATTCTAGAACAAGAGCTTAAATTTAAGAAATTATTAGCCACTAGTGAAAGCAGTACACCATAAATGATTAAAAAATTGACAAGTGAATCTAGATATGCCTTCAGACCACAGTAAGAGAATATTGTTAAAATTTGAACGTGAAAGAACCAAGTTTAATCCATAAATTACTTAATTACAATATTGTGGTTTGAAGGTTCATGAACACCAGTGTGCTATTTTTTATTTAATGAACTTTGAATATTTGGAATAATGAAGCTCAAAGACTCAAAAGCTCAAAGATATCCAAGTTTATTACTGAAAAAAATGCAATATTCAAATGTGTATGATACAGTAAGTAGTTGCATTTGTACATGTAAACCTTGATAAAGTAAACAGCATCTCAAAGACAAATTTATGCCAGAAGTGTCTTACAATGGTCAGATCAACAACTTTTTCCTCAGTGAATTCTTTTAGTTATGGGGAACGTATTGGCTTGTAATAGTAATTTTAAAACACAAAAGAAACTGAAAGCTGACAGGCCAGAGGAACTTCCAGCTAGTAGTGCATAAAAGTAAATTTCTCTGAAACACCCTATGGTATTGGAATCTTATTTTAAATATTACAAAGTGTGGATTTATGAATAGAAAAAATAGTTGAAATTTTACTCTTATTCCTTACTTAGAAACCAAGTTGTATTTAAATATTACATAAATTTCAAATATATACAAATTTTAAGAAATCTCTTATGATCATGATATTGCAAGTTAGCCAGGACTAGCAGAGTAAAAAATGACTGAACTATGTTATTCAATTAGATTTTACATGAGATTATTTCAAAGAACTAAAATTTCAGTGACACTAGGATAAATTAGAGCCAACCATTTGGAAGATTTTTCAATACAAATTTCTGAGTCATCTAAATAGAACACAATAAAAAGCTGATCTGATTTTTTTTTTCCTCATTATTAACAGAAAAATAAAATGTTGCAATCTCAATATTTAGAATCTCATTAGCTTTAGACTGCCTTGGGTCTGTATCTCACCCATCAGCATCCTAACAACTAGCTCATGGCAGTGAGTGAAAAACATAAAGAACATATAGAACATTATAGAGGCTATGGCAAAAAGTTTGAATGAACCAACAGAACTAACACAAGGTAATTTCCAGTGCAGTGAGGAGGGGATACATTAACATTTCAAGATCAAACTACAGTTCTGGATTTAAAAAATTCCTGTATAACATGGACAGCAAAGCCATTTCTCTGCTATTTTTGTTGTGCTATTATAACTTTGTGCTATCGTGATTTTGCCAAAATCACGCCAATACAAATTTCTGGTAAATATGGTTGCAATGTCAATATCAGAGAAAAACTGTCAATATGACTCTATTTTAAAAATGTAAAAATGCTAGGATTGCATCCTAAATATAGGATGAGTGTGTGCTTGTAGAGAGGGGCATAAGGAGTTCAAAATGTAGTGCTTGGCAAAGTGCTTGACCTAATGGCACACACAGATGCATCCCATGATTCCTCACATCACGCCCTCCAAAGTTTACCAACTTGTAAAAAGCACCAGACAAACTAGTATTTGTGCACTTTCTGCTTTGGCTTCTCAGTTTGGGACATCCAAAAAGAGCCTGTTAAAAATTCTGCAGTAACAGAATTTCCCTGGAAATTGACTGTAAGCAAAAAGGCATCATTTAATAAACCACCGAGGATAAGGAAAGAATGAGTCAGAGAAGAAAAAAAGGATCATGAGGGTGGTTGCCATGCTCCATGTTCAAGCTCTAGTTTTGCAGAACCCTGTTGGAGTTCTGGAGAAAAAATAATTGAAGTGGAGCCCTTTGCTTCCTCATCCCTCACATGCTGGCTTGTTACATTTTACAGCAGTAGAACATGGGCTTTGTGAGTGTGAGTTTGAGTATGAAAAGACTCAGGGATCCTTTCAAGCTGCTAAATTTCCCACCACAGGAATTTAGTTTTGTAATTTACTTAAATACTTTCAAAAAGTGTCACTGTGTGCACTAGCCAAAATATGCATTGAAATAACAAAACAAGACGACTGTCTAAATGTGAAATTCTGTTTGTATTATATTGTCAGTCTTAACATCAAATAAGCATTATTTAGAGGTTGGATTTAATATTTGTTTCAACTTTTACTACCACATATGCAACCTCAGTAGTTTATGAGGAGTACAAAAAATAAAATTATTCTGAAAGTACTATTACATTGTGATTGTTGAAACCATTATTTTTATCTCTGTCCCTTTTCTCTTATGTAATACTTAATAGAAAATAGATTTCTTGATTTTCCATTAGCTTGATTGCATTAATATTTAACTGTTTGCATAAAATGAGTTTTATTGATATGGCATTGCCCAGTGTATGTAAAAAAAATCTAGTTTGTAATAGTTTTAATGAACATTTGTGACACAAGTTAATTATGTACAAACTGTTTCTTTTCAACTTATGGACATAGATGATTTTCAGTTAATTAAAATTTTATGATGCTTCTAAATATATATGTACTAATTTGCCCCTGAATGAACTGTGACATAATGTAAAAGATTAATAAGTCCCATGATGGAACTTCACATGTAATGCTACTGGATCCCACAGCTTCAGAAATTCTCTCTGGCAATACTCCCATTCAGAGTCTGAAGTGTTTCCGCAGCAAGGAAACAGCAGATGTGCACCACTTACATTGGACTGATCATCCTAATGGCACATGAAGAATAAAATATCACCTAAGTTCTTGCCTTTCCCCATATTAACACTCACCCTAAAGCTGTGTCTCCCAAGATATTTTCCCCCGTGCTGAACTTTTTATGAAGGAAACCTCAGGAGATTGATTAATTTATGCATTAAGGTATGTGCCTATTAACCTATTTTCACTATGCCCTCCAGACATTTTTCTTTTGAGCTTTCCCCAGAACACAATTTAAGAGAGGCTACTATTGGAAAAGGACATAGCAATAGATGATGTGTTTTGTAGTAATGAAGATCTGTACTTACAAAGAAACATCTGACAAAAACCCACTTATCATCCATCATGACTATGAAAATTTTAGCCTTGTCATCATCAATATTAACTTCATTGTTCATCTAAATTTCCTCTATAAATCCTTTAACAGAAAGGGTAGGTAAAAAGTATAAAAAAGTAGATAAAATGTGGTTTGCCTTGTTTCCAAATGCCTGATAACTTTGCTGTCATTCTGTCAAGGATACTGAACGACAGCATAACAGGGAGTCTGGGTTTAATCTCCATGCAGCCCTGTTAGCACTCAGTTGCAAATACTGAGATCTTAATGCATCCCTCTATATGAAGGCAGATTTTGAGCTCCAAGAAGGAACATCTTATTATTATGATGGTTAAATGAAGCAGAACTAAGGTGTTTTTTTTCCTTTTTCAGTCACCAGAATTCAGATCTCACACATTAGGCACAAATTTAGAATGAAAAATCATTATAAATGAGAGGTGTATAATTCATATGGACTTTTTGCTATTTCTAAAATGGAAATTTATTTTGTCTCAATCAAGACATGGAATTTGGTTAGGAATAATTAAGACATTTTGGACTAATCCTTTGTATTTAAAAATATCTAATTGCTCATGCAGTCTCTCTAAGGGCGCATGCATAGAGCAAAGTTACCATAGATTAGATCTGCAATGATCTAAAGCATTTTTGCACAAATTGAAGTTCAAAGCTTTGTCAGATTTCACAAATGCAGCCTGCATGCAGTCTATTCATACTGGTCATTTGTTTGGAAAGACAATAGTAAGAATATTAAAAGATCATTCAACATTCATAAAATACATTATTCCTGAGGACAGTGTGTGCCTTACACTTCAGTAAAATAACGTGCAGTCAATGCAAACAGCATACTAAACAAGTCTAGCAAAAAGTTTTCTCAGCTTAAGCGAATGGCTAGTGGCAAAACCATTAGGTATTGTTGATGTTCTCCAAAAAGAAAGGAACACACACAGTGTTTCTCCAAAACTTCTTGTGCTTTTCCAGTGTGTAAAATGCAATGTCAGATCTACATACCTGCCTTTGATATACTCTTATACACCAGTGTTGAAAATAATATTTATATTTAAAATCTCAAATACGAAAAGATTTTCTTTCCATTGTGTTTCTTAAGTCCAATTGGAATTTGCCTAAGTATATACTGACACGTGAATATCCACAGCAGAAACAGGAAAGTATAAACAATCAATAGTTCTGATTTTAGCCTAATTTTATACTGTATCTTTTATACCTTGGGCCAGCCAAGGCATTTAGTTTTTAGAGAAGATATTAAAAAGAGAGCTCATCTGTGACCTTCTGAAGCACAGAAGTACTGTCACTGCATGACACAAAAAAAGAAGCTGTGGCACATGGTTAATGCTGTCAAACAGTGATTAATATTCAACAGAATGAAATAGAGAGACAATAAATTCAATCAAATGGTGTGATTCTATAAGCACTGAGGAGAGTGCATTAATTAATTCTGATAAGGACTTCATGAGGAACTAAATACCTAACCCAGAATATGAATGAACAAAACAGCCTTTCCAAAATATGGAAAGCTGAGTTCCACCAGCCCTTTAAAACAGAACTAATAGGTAATATATCTGATTAGACCATACCTTCCAATTTCTTTCCTCCTTTCTGCAATACTGTAGATACTCCTATAGTTGCCTTGTCTGGTCACAGAGAGCTGGAATTAACCAAGAAATCTCATTAATATGGTGAAACAACTTAAGGTTCAATGTTAAGCTCCCTGGATACAGCAGATCATACTCATCCACTTTGATGGGCTCTTGATTCTTACAGTTAATTTTATATGGCATAATAAAATAAAATGCTTGTGCTAAGTGAATACTGGAATCACACTTTCTGATTAAATAGGGTATTTTAAGTAGTAAAAATTCAGGTCTTTTCTTATATGTCAGCAGGAATCTTGCTGCAGCTTTGTACTTAAAAATAATGTTACAATTTGCAGCCTTTATAGTTATTGTGCTTTGTTGACTCTTTTTTTTTAATATATTTTTCTCATCCAGTAGAGAGAAGCATTATTTAAAATTGTACAAAAGAAACAGAATGATTGTAACTGTTTCTCCACTCCCTTCTCTGCAAGTGAATCCTACACACTTGTTTAAATTAAGTGCTTATCTTTTTCCCCATTATGAAATGTTATTAATAGACAATTTAATCACCAAAATGTGACTATAACCATTAGCAACATTGCTGTATGCACATAGAAACCAAAATTTACTTCTTTACATGAACATCTACCTTTTATAGTGATTTTATCCAAAAAGCCTCCCAAAACTGTAAGAAGACATACAAATAATAATAAAAAAATCTAAAAGTAACCACTGTGTGCTGTGCATTTATATACAAACTGTATACATATTTGTCTCTAACTCCCATGCTCTGACTTTGGCCAATAAAAGAAGTGCATATTACTGGAACATCTTCTATTACAACAAGAAGAGCATTATTATAAACTCCTCTGCTTCTGCTTCCCTGAACAAGCAAGTCACAATGTTAAACTGTATGTCTAATATATATCTACTTAAGCTTGCTTACTATAAAGAGTTAATTGTATATTCAGGATGAAGTCACTGTATGAGAGTATTTCAAGTTAGCATTCTGTGAAGTCATGGAATCAATGCCCAAACAGATCAAAGGGAACAGTAACACAGTCAGACATCTGCATGCTACATCTGAGCATGAAAATGACAGGTCTTTCGCCCTGGAAGCATGTGGAGGTGGCCTTTCTGCACACACAAGTGGAAAGACAACAGCCATAACATTTTCAAATATAGCTGCAATGTGGGCACTGTGATGCGTTCTCTTAGTGCTGCTGTTTTCTCTTATAATTTAGAATTTTTGGTTTTCAACTAGAAGGATAAATAAATTACAACTGATGTGCAAATTTTAAACTGCATAGTATATATTAAGCAGCCATAGATCCCTTTTTAGGGTAGGACCACATCCACAATCTCAGCAGGAGACTAGGACAAACCTGACAAAACAGCAAGCCTGAAAGATCATTTATATCAAGTTAGGGCCACAAAGGCAACAATTGCTCTTTTTCTTCAGAGGCATTACAAATGGAGCTGAGCAATCAGAAGCTGTAGAAGTAGTGGAAATAATGTAAGTTAATTTTAGTCATGCCCTTACTGTATATGTTCACTGGTACTGGTAATTTTTTTTTTGTTATGCTGCTAGTATCTTCAAGAACAGCACAAAAATTCATTGCCTTTTTTTTTTTTTTTTTTTTTTTACCATAGTCCGTATTTTTAATCTGTCTGCACATTCCTGAGTATAGTGCTCACCACAGACCAGTTACAGGTAAGGCTTTTCATTTTCTCCATTGGAAGCATCTATTTACCAGTTCCTACCAAGGCCTGCAACTGTACTACTAGCAAGAGCATATATACACTGCCAATTGCACACATGAGCTAGACTCTGACTTCACTTGTAACTGCACTCTTCAATCCCAGTGGTTTTGTTGCAGCACAGTAGTGACTAAGGCCATTCATGGTGATACTGTTTCCCATTCTTTTTCCTTTCTTTTTGCAAATGCTCCAGTTCAGCCTCATACATCATTTCCTGGACCAAGTATTTCTCTCTCCTCATTCTGTCGCACAAGTCTTTGGGCATGTCTGGAATCAGGTAGGCAATAAAAGACTTTATTCCAAAAACAAGGTGCTGAAAAGAAGAACAGAAATAATTATTTCAATGATACCTAAATATTCATTTCTAGGACCACATTTTAGGGCCTAAAAGTCTGTAGCAAAGTGATCTGAGATTCAATTCACAACTGAAAAGCATCTCCTTTTTTTTTTTTTTTTAATGCATGCACACACATATTTGGGTAAATAAGTAAAAAAAAAAACAAAAACAAAAAAAACCACACCAAAAAATGTAACTTAAAAAAATTAGAAAAAAAGAAGTAAATTAGCGGTCTACCAGAAATGTGATAGGTAATACATTCCTCAAAGTTACTACTACACACATTTGTACTTTTATATTAGGTTTGAATCATGTTTCATTTTCCTGACAGATTTTAGTATGTAATTATTGTACGCACATACAAATTGCATTTAATTTTCAATGAAACATTTAAAGATTTGGATGAGAACCAACATGATGTATAAGATGACTTAAGGAAATACAGCTTTGGAAGGACTCTAGATTCTAATCTGTGCTTGCTGTCAGTTCAGTTTGAAACAGCTGACAGCAGTTTGGGGAGGGTGATTATTTCTTTCATCTCTCTTGACTGCAGTGAACAAGCAGTTGATGATACTGGATATGTTTATGAGACTACTGTAACAAATCAACTTGGACTTCAAACAGGTAGAGAGGAATTGTTCCTTCCCATGACTAACCTCAAATACTATGATGAAGGCCAGCCTTGCTGCCAGGACATGCCAGAACTGCAATGTGAATTCATAGGGAGTTGAACTCCATGGTGGAGCTCTGTAATCTCTATACCTGTAAAGCAAACACACACCCTGTAAGTTACCCCGTGCTCAAAAACCTGAACATGGTGAACAGCTCTCTAGATTATCCCAGATCTGGCTAAAAGGAGAGGAACTGAAATGAAAACATACTCCAAGGGAAATTAAACAGAAAAGGTAAAGAATAGTTAACAATATAAACAATTTAACAGGAGTGATTATAAAATGGACCTTTTTGTTTCCAAAAAATCATGAGCAAATTATTTTATTGTTACAAAGCTAACACTTTGAAGTGTTAAGTTCAAGTGTGTTGACTCTAAAATGGTTCTTGTGTTTGTTTATAAATACTGGAGGTAATCTAGACACACTCTGCATAAATGTAACATGATTCCTTAACTTCTTATTCAATTCAAGCTAACTCTTACTGTAGAACTAATATGAAAACAGAAAGACTGCACACAATGTTGCGTTTCATTTTTACGCTGAATTTCTTGTATTTATTTAGCATAACTGTTTGGTATCTTGACCTGCGTTAGAGCCATAACAAAAATTTTAATTGTGCATTTGAATTAACAGACCTCAGAATGCTTAAAGCTGAAATTAGAATTTTTATCCTTCCTGGCAGCTGGGGAAACTTTGAAATGAAATAATCCATAAAGGCATGAAAGACACAGCTTATGAGAATCCTGGAAAAACTCAGAACATATGTTTCCAGTGTGTAAGGATCGCATCCTACCACACAGTGTTTGCACCTGCAACTTCCATCTTGAACAAACCTGAGCTTCAGTATCTTTACAGGCAAAAATAAATTAGTATGCCAGTAACTTAAGCACTGAGTTTCAATCTAATGTCTGTATTAAAGTATATGCATTACAAGAAGGGAGAGCATTGAAACATACCTGCAGTATCCTGAGTATCCCATCCCAAGTTCACTCAAGTCAAATACTGATAAACTGCTGTTGACATATCCTTTTAAGCATCTGAAAGGAAAAGACAAAGTGTTAATATAGCATAGATTCTGTATGTAAACATATTCTATCACATATGGTGAGTGTTCTATTCTATTTGCTTATCAGGACAAAAGTGATTCTAAAATTTTAAGCAGAGAAGCAAAGTTTTATTGTACAGAAACAAGTAGCATTCTCCCAGGATAATACTGTTTAAAATAAAATCCATTTCCAACATTTTTCACAGTTTTGCTTCTTATCTACCAGCAGATAGAAACCAAAAATGGTTGCTACGGTGTTCTTCACTACCTCCTGAAAGTACTGAACTTAAAAAGACTGCTAGAGAAGCAGAAAGGAGAATAATTTAACATCCTTACAGAATCTGCCACCAATCATGCAGCGTATAGCAAAAAAATGATGTCTTACAAGTTGAATCAAGAATTTTAATGAACAGTGCATATATATCAAACAGCCATCTTAAAACCACATTGAATTATGTTCTTGGAAAAGCACAAGTATGTAAGAAATCCCATCTTCTTGGAAATCAGTCCTGTAATTTAAGAAAAGGCCTTCTGAAAAGGAAAGAAATTTTAATAAGAGAGATATATCAGGGATCCTATGATAACTCTTGAACCTTCAGATTTCCCCTAACAGCTCGAATCACTACTGCCAAAAGAAGAAATAAAATTACATTGTTCTCTATTAAATAGGTAGTGCACATTAAGCACTAACTATTGCTTCTTCAAACTGTGACAGCACAGGAGCAGTAAATCTCTATTTTAATTAGAGATGGTGCAATGGTGGAAGGAAGGACAGATCCCTGCTGTTTGAACTAAGGCACAATCTATGAATGCAGCAGTACTGACTTGCTGAACAAGCTTTGATGCTTTCACTCCTCCTCTTGTGCAATAAGGATGACAAGATTGCTAATACTGATGTACATCTCACAAGCACAAGTGATGCTTCCTTTTCTTGGGGTAACCACGACTCTCACATTAAAAAGAAAAACAACAACAACAAAATCTTCAAAAATCAAGTCCCAAAACCACCTGTAGGGTACTGGTCTCCAAAGAAAGAATGTCCCTGAGTACTGTGATCTGTCTAGATTGCATAAAAGGTATGACAGACAGTGGGAAATGCAGACAGAGCACAGCACAACCACAGTTCAGAGACACTGGTAAAGTGTCTGGACACAAGTGCAGGAAACCAGCCTGATGGTGCAAAGATTGGCAAGATACCTTGCGTGAAGCTAAGATAAACTGTATATGCAGTTAGGCTAAATAGTGTCAAGGCCAGTTTTGCTGAATCTTGGCTGCAAGCATTTCTGAAGAGGAACAGGCAAGAAAGTTTGAGGGTGAATGAGGCTTAGCATAGAAGAGGGTTCAGTGGGAGAAGACAGTCCAGAACTTTTTCAAAAAAGAAGAAAAGCTTATCTAGAGAAAGCCTGAAAATTGCTACAATGTGTATTGAACTTTGTTGTCTGCATTCAGAATGGAAGACATGATATTCCACTTAAAACTGTGGAACTAGTTTGCATACTCTCTGGAATGGCTGGGTTACTCTCACTTAACATCTGTGCAGGCTTGCACTGATGTTGAAGGTAAAATGTTACTGATATATTTGTGTTAACACAGAGATACAGTGGCAAAGTGTGCTTTCACAAAAATGCACATGTATATATAGAGAATATCTTAATTACTTCTCTTGTCTGTATCCTTGATCTGTACAGGGACCATACTTGTATGCATAGACAAAACGTGGAATATAATCAGAAGTAATGGCAATAACAAAGGCATTGGTGATGACAGCCAGAACTCCAATTCCTTCCAGAATACCATACCAGATACCTAAAACCAAGAGAAATTATAATTAGTCTTTTATAGTCATATGAAGCCACATAAAGTCATACTAGTGATATTAAAGTCATTAATAGTCAGACAGCTTTTCTTTCTTACTGAGAAAGAATAATTTGGTCAGAAAAACTAGTCAGGATTAAGCCATGTCCTAACATTCCTGCCACCACTGTCTCCAACTGAATGAAATCTTTCAGTAGGGTATATCCTGCTGAGAAGAAATAGATAAGCAAGAATAACCATAACCTTTGGTTATAAAGGATAAATAGAAGATTTTGGAAAGATATTTCTTCTTTTTATTTAATTCAGTTTTAAACCAAAAGTGAATTTAGTCTTTATGTTTAATTTCTAAATACAATTCATTCTGGATAGCACTGAGAGCTAGACTTCCACAAATCAGAAGTCTGAAATACTGTTTAACCTGTTTTCAGAATCCAACTATTACGATCCCTTATTGGAAACAAAAAGCAAATTTGAGGAGTCCTGTTAGCTAAGCAACTAAGCATCCTTTGGTTGATTAACAAGAGAGTTGCCTTTGAGAACTGTAAGTTATATTATCAGTTTCAGTCTTGAGACATAAACTATTTCAAGGGTTAAGCTGCATTAAAGAAGGAACCCCAAAGAGACAGTACCTGACAGTGACAGCATTAGTTTCTCTCACCTATATCTGTTGCTCTTGCAGGCATAGGTCTTCGCCACTGAGTGACAAACTTGTACGCGTCTAACCTTATTTCAATAATATTGTTAAGTAACGCCAGGAGAGGTGCCAGTGGGAAGGCAGCAACGAAGATGGTGGTAAAGCCAAACTGTAAAACTAGATAGGCATTTCTATGGTTAGAAATAGGAAATGCAAAAGATATTTTCACACTGACACCTCCCTCAATTTGCTCACCCATCTCTAAATATTCATCCATTAAACCGTGGAGATTCATAGGCTGCAGATTCCAATCTTTTTCCCACTGAGGTAGGGAAATTTTATGCTCCATTAATTGCCCTCTTCTCTTCATTTTGCGTCGTGACCACCAATTCTGTAATAAACTTTATTAGATAGACAAAGCATTATTGACTGTAGTGGCTCAGTAACTTACAATAGTTGCTTATATATATGCTTTGTGCTTATAAATATTAAGTAGGTAATAGTCTCACAAATTAGTCTCATACGAATGAAAAACATTATGCAGTATTGACATAGGTGGCAATTAAATACTATTGTTTGTTTCTAAGTATTACTGAAAAGAGACTGCAGATGGGAAATAATTTTCTTATAAGTGTTTTTATTACAAGGCTACTAATTTTTTCTCAAGCTAATCTAGTGTTTAACTCTTGATCTGTCTTGTCACTGTAAGAGCAACAACTGCCTCAGTTGGCAACAGTTTTGTCAAAAACAAAACACTTCTTTCCATAAAGAAATATAAGCATGCTCTAAAATAAATTCTAGACAGAGTTAAAATGCTGCTGGGCTGAGAAGACAAGAAGCCTGATACTTCAAGTAGGTTTCTTCTTCTTTTCAGAAATCCATGTCACACAACAATACAGTACACTGTCTTCATTTGCAGAATGATTGCACATGTGAGCATAACCCTTTCTGACATATTTTCAAGCTTGCTACTTGGATTAAATTAATATTTTATGCACAATCTTCTATTGAAAACACATTCTTCCAGTTTCAAGAGAACCATAAGACTCTTAGCCCATTACTCTCTTTGGAAGCTGAACAACTGTTTGTATTATGGAAAATTAAATCCAAATAAACAAATTTATATGGGTTAACATAGCCAGAGAAGCTTTGTTTTAGAGCAGCAGTTAATGTTTCCCTTGGGAATAAAGTTGCAGTATGTGAGATGCAAGAAGTGAAAACATTCTTGAAACATAAAAACAGTTTTCCCTATCACTGAATCAATATGCAATCACTATTTGTAAACAAATTTTAACAACTTACGGATAGCCTAGTTCCATAAAGTTGTTCCACATTTGTTTTAAAACCATGATAACTCCCATTTGCAAACATAGATCTATCAAGCAGCCACTAGGGTGACACTGAAATGAAATGGAAAAAGAACAATAGCTAAAATCAGAGAATTTCCTTCCATTTTATTTGTTCAGAAGGTAAATGAAAAATATTCAAATATGTTTGGTGAAAAACACTAACCACCAGCTACAGAAATGTTAAAATAAACATTAATTACAGAAATATTAATAAAGACCTTAGGTGAACACCCTTTAGATAAGTTATTTCTTGGAGAACTGTATCATACTACCTAAGCAAGGATTATGTGTGCTAGATATATGATAAATGTTATAGTCCATTCCACTTAAGACTAATTTATGTGTATTAATTTCAAAAGAGTATTTCATTTGTAATATCCTAAGTCTGAACAGAGATTCAGTAGCTTAATCACTGGTCCTGGTGCCTTAACTTTATAAATTGCCATATTAAAATGTTTAGTAATTACAGAAACTTATTTATACCATAGACCAAAAAGTTACGGTAGCTACCAATTTTTTTCACTCTGTGGCTACCACTGGAAACCTGTTTTTTGGAAATAAGGGATAAATTCAGCATGCTAATAATATCCAGGGAAATGCAATTCTAATGTATTTTCAACCTAAATTTTGAAAATACTACTTTTTTTCTTTTAAATCAGAGAATCATGGAATATTTTTGGTTGGAAGGGATCTCCAAAGTCCAAACCCCCTGCAGTAAGCAAAGATATCTTCAACTAGCTCAGGTGGCTCAGAGTCCCGTCCAACCTGACCTTAAATATTTCCAGGGGTGTGGCATCTACCACCTCTAGGCTACCTGGGCTAGTGTTACACCATCTTCATATTTCTTCCTTATATCTAGTTTAAATCTATGATTTTTCAAGGTTGATCTGTGATCATCCCTTGTCCTGTTGCTTTAGGTCCTGCTAAAAACTTTGTCCTCATCTTGTAAGCCCTCTTTTAATTACTGAAAGGCTGCTATAAGGTCTCCCTAGAGCTCTCTCTCTTCTCTGGGCTGAAAAACCCCAACTCTCTCAGCTTGTCCTCACAGCAGAGGGGTTCTATCCCTCTGATCATTTTTGTGGCCTCTTCTGGATCTTCTCCAACAGCTCCATGTCTTGTGCTGGCAGAAACTGATGCTGAATAAAAATCTGATGGTACTCTATTTATGTCCTCCATCCAAAAATTCCGTATGCCCAGGAGATTCCAATCCTGTAGGACTTAGTAATGCCTATGAGGTAAGGGACTATTATTGTTTGCTTTTCCCAAAGAGAGGCAGGAAGAACTTCATTTCTTCGGCAGAGTCACTCAGCACAGAAGGAAAACCACGTCTCCTGTTTCCTATCCTTTGCTTTAAGTAAAAGCAAAGAGTTTACTCTTCACTGCACTTAGATGGAATAATTAATCTTTCAAACTGAATGCAATTCATGTCCTTCAGCTGTTTCCGTTTTACTTGTGGAAATTTCACAGCAACCTAAAATAGCACTGCTTACCTCTTCCAGTCTCCATCTATTAAAAAGCTTGTTGTACTTTCCTGGGCGGCCTGCAAATCTGGAAAATAAGATTTCTGGTTTTTAGTGGACATTCCAAGAACACCCCATATCAGTAGTTATTTCACAACATCCACTGAGCAAACTGATAAAATATAAACAGAATAAATCACTCAAGCTTAAATCTGGTATCTGTAGGATATGGAAGTTTCAGAATGCAAACAAGGATCATAATTTTGCAAGCAATCCTAACCTTTGATTATGTCCAGAACAAAAATACTGGCTTCAGAGGTTTTAGACATATATTCAGACTAATCTTCTTTGAAGCAGATAAGCCACTGCAATACATAGGAATTTACTGTAGCAGAGGGATCTGCTTGTCAACATGAAGTGTGCACTGGACTGCACCCTCAGACATACAAGCATAAAACCATAACTAAATGCTTTTTACAAATCTAAGATTCCTGTATAATGAACTGAACCAAAATTCTTAAGGGCCTCAGTGAAAGTTATAAATGAAAAAAAAACCCCACCCATGCTTGATGCTACTAGGCACAGGAGATAGAAAGATACAAACAAGTTTAGATACCGTATGGCAAATGCACCACTGGATGTAACAAGCAGATATTACCAACCACAAATATGAGTGATTTTTTTTATTTTTTTTTTTGGTTTTGTTTGTTTGGTTTTGTTTTTTAATTTTCAAACTGTCTTCAGTTTAGATTACATTATAAAACTTCATAGAATGTATTCTGAAATACTCCGTAGGTTTTGCAGGAGTTGTATCAAATCTTAACAAAACTGAAGTGAAGGTGAAGCAAGGTTAGACCTGTCCAGTATCTCATGCTCTGAGATAAAGATACACAAAAATTGGCGTCAGAAGTTCTGTTTCCTACTCTTGCTAAGACCTGACAGACATATTTACTATTCTTAGAAATGGATCATGGGAAATGTAACCAAAGGGGAATAAACAAGAAAAAATGAATAAAGCCTATTAGTGCAGGGCTAAATACAGACCCACATTTAGGAAGTGGCTTTCTTTTTAAAGCTTCCGAGTTCTCATTTAGTAGAAAAGTCACGTACATAGACCAAATTAAAAAGATTTTTTACTGTCTAAATGAGTGAGTGAAGATTTCAAGGGTCCAACCCATACATACAGTTAGAAATAATAATTTAGTGTTATTAATTATCCTCAGAAACTGGTTCTCATCTACTTATTACAGTTGAAATTGTCACCATATTTTCTTTAAATGTAAAAAAAAATAGCAAGGATTGTGAGTTTTGTGTAAGCTTTCCTTTAAGTGCAGATAGCAAAGGTAACTTACCTGCCAAGAAAAAAGGCAATGTAAAAGATGGAGCTGTTCAAATTGACAAACTGGAAGAGGAACATTTTCAAGGCAAAGCTGTTTTCCCATTCAGATTCTGTCCTAGGGTGCTCTGCCAAAGGACACGAAACATATTATATACACAAAAATGAAATTGACTTATACCTAATTTTGCTCACATATCAATAAACATTAACAAAACAAGTGATGGTTTCAATTCATGGTACCCTATCAAGTTCCAGTTAGGTTTTTTTCCTGTGTCACCAAATCATTGCTCCAGCTTAGACTATGTTGGTTCTATTTGGAAATAGGAGGTAGAAGCCCCTCAATATAGGTCACAACTCTTTGCAAAGATACTTATTGCATTTCCATTAAAAAGTCCTGAACTGAGAATGAATCTTTATTTGTAAGGCTACAAATATGTTGATTAAAAAAAAAAACTTCACAACAAAAAAAAAAGTCAAACAAAAAGCAGAACTACTTGGCATGAGCACAGTAATAAACAGGGACTGATAAGGAAAGTAGAAGGAAATAGACAACCAACAGCCAGCTGGTTTCTCAGCCAAGCATCTTGCCTTCTAAATAATTCTGTAAAATCACTACTTCCTTCTCAAGACTTTCCTATTATAATTCTTGTGAAGT
The DNA here is from genome assembly GCA_024611195.1 of Ceyx melanurus. Taxonomy (NCBI): domain Eukaryota; kingdom Metazoa; phylum Chordata; class Aves; order Coraciiformes; family Alcedinidae; genus Ceyx; species Ceyx melanurus. The sequence continues at coordinate 103,677 of JANHGL010008272.1, forward strand.
ATTAAACAGTTCATAATTTAACACAGAAAGGATTGAGGTCCTTTTGGTTTGGTTGGTGTTTTTTTTTTTTTGCTCCATCTTGTTTAATTCAATAATTATTTATTTTTCCCATATATATATTTTTTCCCCATATCTTTTTGGAAAAATCAGCTTGTACACTGAAATCATTAATTTCTTTCTCATTCCCTAGTCTGTAACAATCAGTCCTACACACTTGGGCTGTATCCAAACCTCTGATCCACAGGGCTGTGCGGTGGGAAGGTGAGGGAGAACCAGGCTGGAA
>JANHGL010008274.1:0-13461 GCA_024611195.1 Ceyx melanurus
TGGCAGGGGCTGCCCAGGGAGGTTGTGGAGTCTCCTGCTCTGGAGACATTCCAGACCTACCTGGATCTGTTCCTGGGGGATTAACAACTGGTCCATACTCAGTCAATTTATTTGAGGTGAGATGATAACTAAAGTGATACAAGAATAGAGTGTTTTAATAGAATTTTTGTTTCATAACAGCTGCTGAAACTGTGCTTCCTTGAAATTTAGTTTGCTCCTGGGTTACTGATTTTCTCCAAACCGTGAGAAATTAGGACATTTTTGGTGGCTTGGTGAAGACTCTTTCAATGCACCTGTTGTAGAGCTGCTATGAAAATGCTTGCTTAATCAAAAGATTTCAGTGCCCTTGGGTGCAGTGTGTCATGAGTTCAGTATCATTAGTAACTTAGGCAGTTTCTGCTGCTAGAACATCTGCTGCTTATTGGGAAAGGTGTAGAAAAACCCCACTATACAGTAATAGGGTAATAAAGCTAGTGAACTGAGGAGAATTGTCTGTGCTAAGCTCTGAATTTCTTTTGCTGCAGGCCAAGTCCTCATTCAGATCCTTGACCCATAGAACCATGGAATGGGTTGGGTTGGAAGGGACCTTAAAAGACCATTTAATTCTAAACCCTGTGCTGTGGGCAGGGGGTGACCTGCAGCCCCATCCAGCAAGTGTTCTGCTTGATCTTCAGCAGTTTTCCTTGCTGGATTTTACACAGATGCCAGGTCTCTAAAATGACACTCATTGTTCATTAAAAACTCAGTAAATGTTCAGGACACGGGCAGGGGTTTAGGTTTTATTAACAAGCTCTTTCCCTCTGAATGGGAGTCAAAAAGTATTTTATTAGTCTCATGGCAACTGAAAAACTTTTGGAATAAGAAATAAAATGATTTAGAATCAGTGATAAAATAATAGTTGTTAATGCTTTGGACCTCCTAAGTATTTTCAGGAGTACCAAGCAGCATTCTGACTGAGGAACAGCATAAAACCCTGCAGAGCAAATTCATTTCAACAGATTTTGGAGTAGGGCTGGTTTATTTCTGGCCAGATGATCCATGCTGTCAAGGAGCATTGCAGTAATAGAGAGTCTGCAAGGTCAGAGTTTGCTTTAAATGGACCTCAGTGGGGGTTCCTTCAGGGCTCCTGAGAAGAGGAGCAAGCAGGATCCTGTGGGGAGGAGTAAATGTTCATTAGAAACGAGTCACTTTGTTGGAAGAGGACTCCTTGTAGCCTGCAGCAACATTACTTGTGACTTCTTTCCCTGGAATGTTGAACTGTTCTGAGTATTTTCATCTCTGGGGTACCTAGCTGACTGTTCTGCTTCCATCAACACTGTCTACCCCTATCTGCTGCAAGGCTTTTTGCCACTGCTGATGCCTCGCTGACCCTGCCACAGATTTCCCTGCTTCATCTGCCAAGGCTGGTAATGATTTTATTAACAAGTGCTAGCTGGAGAATTTTTAGCCACTCAGGCCTCTTCCCTCATCAGTTTTCTTCCCTGGGGACAAGTGATCTGCAAACTGTCTCCATTCTCACTGGGGGTCTGAACATATGCAGATGCATTCAGCTCACATTCCTGCTCCCCGTTAAGAGCTCCTCCTCCTGCTGTCCAGGAGGCTTCTGTTGAGCTCTGGCACACAGAGGATGCTCACAGTTGGTTGTTGCTGTCCAGGAGGCTCCTGTTGAGCTCTGGCACACAGAGGATGCTCCCAGTTGGTGTTTGCTGCTGTGGTGGCCAGCAGGCTCCACACCTATGGGCTGCATCAGTCTTGGCCATGAGGAGCTCACAGAGAAGTGGTGAAGTTGCCTTAGAAAAGCTCATTAGTAACTAAAAGCTCAACAGGCAGCAAAAAGACTGGGCTTCTCAAGATCTGCATTGTTGCTCCTTGAGTAAGCTGAATTGTCTGGTGTTCAGTCTATAATTAGGGAGAAAGATTGGATTTTCCATCACAGGCCAGGCAAAGACTGTTGCTTCATCTTCTATGGGTAATATTTAATCAGGAAAAAAAAAGAAAAAAGCTTCTCCCTAATCCCTAGATTTTGTTATCTGAATGGAAGAAAAAAATAAATGAGAGTATTTTGGGTTTGAATTGGATGTGTTATTTAAAAAAGCCTGAAACAATTTTATGCTACCTCTCAATTTCATCCAGAAAATGCTTATTGTAAACAGACTCCAAGTCCTCACAGATTAGAGGTGAGAACATCTTCATTCAGTGTAAATGCTGCTGGAGGATTGAACTGTGGCCCCAGTGGTGGAAATTAGGGATGGTTGAACTGCCTGAGCCATATGGAGCAATTTCCAGTCATATTTACTGTGCTTCCACTAGGGTTCAATTTGCCATAGGCTTTGCCAAAACCCAGTGCTCTTACTTAAACCAAGCTGTGTTCTTGCAGCCTGCAATGGTTAATGATTTCTTTACAACTAGATGAGCTCTAATAAATGGTGCACTCACTCTATAAACTTTTATTTGCCTAAAAATCCGTATTTCCCCCTGACACAGGCATAAAGCAGCAGAGGAGAGTGAATCTTAGTGTAACAACTTACACCACGGGTTGTACTTATGTATTTGTAATTACTCAGCTTGATTTACACTATTTTACTTTCATATTTCACTATGTAAAGTACACTGCCTGTTTACTGTTTATTCTTTGTGACTATTTCTAATTCAATTCAGATTCCAGTGCGTCTTGTTAATGCTCCAGTGCTAAACCTCTAGGAATCACCTTGAATTAGAACTGCAAATGAAAAGGTACAAATCTGAGGGTGTTTTCATCAGATACCTGAAAGGTCATTTGTGATGTTGGAACTACAGCAGCAAATGCTCCTCCTGGGATCAGTGGCAGCCAAAGGAAAACCATGTTCCTGGTTAATAGCTTGACACCTTCCATTGTAAGAAGTGCCAGAGCTGAGGCAGAAAAGGGAGAGGCTCTGGTTATTTCAGCAGTAACAGGGAGGGCAATGTAGCATAGCTGAAAGAAGGAAAGCACTTGACTAATTTACAATGGATTTGCAACACTGACTTCATGTCATGTTCCTGCCATCTTGGCAGAGAATATTAGACTTTTAATTTTTTTTAAGGAAAAAATTGTCAGTACTGCTGTTTCTTAAATGTTCTTCGGGCTAGAATAGTTTAAAAATCTAGTAGGGCTGTTTTGACACCCAGTTGGAGGATTTTCAATCAGACTAAATAGGATTTACATAATCATAGCTACATAAAAAACTCCAGAATATGAATTTACACCTTTTATAAATAAGCACATCTGGTGAAAGAGATAAAAACACGAGATGACTTAGTGATACAACACTGCTAGTGGCAGTGACAAAACGAGGAGTTTATTGTTTAAGAGTACCTGGTCTCCAATCTGTACAGAAGTAATTTCAGATGCTGAGAACTGGAGTTGAGGGTGAATCTGTCTGGAGGATGCAGTGAGGGGAATTCGACAGACTGGCATTAACCTTGTGGCCAAGATGAGGTTATGAGACAGTGCCTGTGACCACAGCTAATACAATGGAAAGCACTCTGATGTAATTGAATGTGCTGGCAGTGGCAGAACACATCACCTCCTCCTGCTTGGAAGGGAAGCAAATCGACTGCAGCCAATTGACAGAACACTTTTCCATTTTTAGTTTTAATTGCAATTGTCCCGCGTGTTATTTGTGTTCTTATATTACATTCTGCCTTGTAAACTGGGACCTTGCCCACCTGCAGTGATTGCAAAGAAAGCTCTTAAATGCACTTAGAAAGCTAACACTCCCCTCTTGGCTCAGTGGGCACATCCCACGTTGCCAGGGCATGCCTTACAAAGAGCTTCACTTTTGCTTGTAAGTGCCACAGAATGTCACTTGGCATCAGTGTCAGCAAAGGCCACTTAAAAGTGACTGCCTAGTCTAAAATATTCTTCATTTTTCTGTATGCAGAGTATGTAGAATGCAGTAAAATTCCTAGGCTGGTGCTGCCTTATTTCCTCTCCTTTTGTGCAATTATGACAGCACAGAGTGAGATTTTGCCCAGAAAGACTTCAAAATGTTGAAATAATGTTCTCACTTCTTCCTTCTTTATAAAGTATTAACAAGTAGCATCTTTCTAAACAGCTTTTGTCTGAGTTTTGAGCTGTACCAGCGTGGCTCTTGAATCTGAATCTGTAACTGTGATATTACTCAGCCTCAGATCCTGTATGCCAGAGTCTATCCAAGCAAGAAATCCTCCTCTAAGTAGTAAATCTCAACACTATTGCTGAGATTATTCCTTATATAATGTGACACATGTAGGATTTCTAGTGAAAACTGGTTAGAGAGATTGGAAACAAACTTCCTTCTCTTTCTACTGAATGTCAATCTGCTAAATCCAATATTCTCTGGTGAAGCTTAATCCACCACATCACCAACAAGACTTTCCTGGTTCTTGGATGTTAGTGTGGCTTCTGCATGGCTGAGATTGGGAACTATCTGTGTGTTGTGACATTAAGCTCCAGAACTCCTGCACACTTGGCTCTGGGGAATGAAAACTGTGTTTGTCTGTCCACATTTCTCTGTCCACACTGCTCCAGGTGCTCATGGCTTGGTATGTTAGTGTTCACATCACATTCTCAGCTTGTGCTTGTCACTGTATGGACTAGGAACTAGTAAAACTCCCAGGAGAGCTGTTAATCAAGATGTTGTATCAGCTCATTCTCTGTGGACATCAGCACTGGTATTAATATCCCATTTTCCCATCTATTTCTTTCATCACTATCCCAAACAGCCCGTCTAAGAGTTTCAGTATATGTTTTGGGTAATGCCAAACTAAACATGATCTAGAAGGATGTGGTGTTATTTATACTTCAATAAATGAGTTGCACTTGAGATAGAGTTTTTGTCAAATTCATGTAGCCACCCAATACCAAAATAACATTGCTCTTCACTTCCAGTCAGAGTCCAAGCTCGTGACAGGAACTGTCAGCAGCTCAACGGTGTTAGAGATACTCATTCCTACCAGACAGAAATAACAAGGACATTGGTACCTCACCATTTTCCACATTCTGCTAAACAAACACAGAGTCAACACGATTTGACAGTTCCTGTGGGGCAGGTAGGTTGTGATTTGCAGAGTACAGGAGATGTAAGAAAATAGACATCTTTCTGTTGAAGACGTTGTCAACTCCCACTTCCAGCTTGGACCTGGAGGTTGCCTCAGATGTTTTAAAAGTCTTTTTCTCCATGAACAGAGATTTTTAGAATGGCTTCTTCTTATTTACTAGACATGCTCTGAGTGGTAAGGAATCTGCTTTCTTTAGGAAACAGACAATTAATTAGGTTTTGTAATTGCTGTTCTAAGTCAGTACCATGATGTTTTGTGCTGTGTTGTGTTGTTCCATGTGCCCTAGAAGCTGCTGTGCAGGTGTCATGGTTGTTATCCTTTGTAACTGATCTATCTTTTAATATTTTATCATGGAAGCCCAGTTTTTATATGTATTTCCTCTCCCAATTTTCCTAGTTACAGAGCATTTACATTTCCAAGGACTAAGAAAGTTTGGCTGTCTCTATAGATGGTAACTTTAAAATTCTGAGCACCGAGTCCAATCAGAACGTTAGGAATATATCTGTCAAATTTACATACTGAAAATTACATATTTGTAGAGTAGTTACTGAAAAAATACCTCAAAGTGATTATGCAGATCTTTGCTCTTTGATTGGCTAATGATAAGTCTCAGGCAATCACAGTCCAGGGAATGGCACATTTCGTGGTGATTTCAAAACTAACTTGTGCAAATCAAACTGCTGGAGGCAGCCAGGATGCAAGGAAGTAGGTACATTTGGAGGAAAGAAATAGTAAAATTATTTCAGAAAACAACCCTGGTGATAGGAAGTGATTGAGGTGTCTTTTCTGAAACTCTGATTTTTCCTCAAGTTGTAACTGGGATGAAAAGTCCAAGTAGCAACTTGAGCAGATAGGCACTGAACAAATATTTTAAAGGTTAAATTGATATATCTAGTTTCACTTACTGACCTTGTGTGGGTAAGATCAAGGAAGTTGTGTGCTCTAGAATAGTCCCAGGCTCCTACCAGCTGTGAGGACTTCATTGTCCAGTCCAGTGCTAGAAGCAAGGCTTGTTTTTCTCACAAAAGTGTGTTTTCTCATTAATCCTTTATTCTAAAATACTTTAAATTTTAATTCTCTATATTATGTCTAACAGTTGAGATCTTTTCAGTTGTTCTCAGCCAGAGAATGAGTCTAAGGTGTTCCTACTTTGCTTCAGTTTTCTGACAGCAGCAGGTTACAGTTCTTCTTCATAAACTGACAAAGAAAGCTGATTACATTTTCAACACAATCATACTTCTTGTCATGGAAGGTAATAATAGCTAGTAATTTCTTTGTGTTTCTGTATGCAACAACAGACATCACTTGGAGCCTCACTTGGACCACTATTGAGCTAACCTCCAGCATTTCAATCAGCATTGTGGTTCATTCTGCATGTTTAGCTTTAGGAAAACAGAGTGTATTTGCTGCGAAAATGCTGAGGTTTGGCAAGTGGATTTATCTTGATGTGGTACAGTAGCTTTTTACATCAGCTTAAACGCTGAGTCTCTATGGAAGTTTTGTGTTGTGACAGTGAAGGTGTGAATGTGTGTATACATAGAAGAGCACTTAAAAAACTGAATATCATAGCATCAGTATTGCTAGAATCTCCCCACACCTATGGGCTCATAACATTTGCTATGAACGATGCAGAAGAGTAATGAATATAAACCAGCCTGAGAGAATAATCCATTTAGAAGGTGAGTGATGCAGTTTAACCTAGGGATCAGGTGGATTGATGGGTGATAAGTGATGCAGGGCATAGATGTGTACAGGAGAATGAACCTGCTGCTCAACGTTGACAGTCATTAAAGGATTGGTGGCTGCTGCAGCTCTGGCATTTTTAATCATGCTGCTCAGCAGCAGCAAATGGAATCTCTCATATTCTGTCAACTGCATGTTTGTTGTCTTTGTTCCTCAACACACACTTAAACTTCTCTTCTGGGATATGAGGAACACAGTAGCTTAGGGAAAATGCTGGTAGCTCAGCTTGAAGCAGTTCTGGAGGCATTATTCTTTTTTTTTCTTTTTACAGAGGGTAAACGTAACTGTTCTCTGCCTGGAAACCCAGTAGCTCAGCCCTAACAGAGCAGTTCTTAATGCAACGTACACAGATCATGGTGGGTGGTTCTGTTTGTTGGGTTTTTCTTGGATTTGTTTGGTTTTTAATGCCAAGTTGTGTTGTTTGTTTTTTCCACGCAGTTGCTAGCATACTCTTTGGAAAGACTCAAGCAAAGCTAACTGTTGATTGATGTAACTCAGCAGGATTTCATGTGTACAGAAATCCCATTACCTCCTGCACACTTGTCAGCAGCTCTGCTCCTGATCCCCAGATGCCCAAGAACTGCAGCTCCAAGCACTGTCAGTATGAGATCTCATTCAAGAAAACAGTTATACCCTGCTTTAGTTTGGTTTGCATGCACAGGACTACAAATTCCCAATCCCATTTACTCAGCCCTTAGAAAATCCCTGCTTGCTGCTCCACTTGGATTTGTGCTGTGGGACGTGAGCCACTGGGAGCTGGCATAGATCACAGCTAAACATTGACATTATTCAAGTTGTTTAGGGAAATAAAACCTATATAAGCTCTCAGATGGAATTTATTATCAGTTTGTAAGATACGTTTTTTTGGTGGTTGGTTGGTTTTGTGTCCAGAAAATACACTCTTCCCAGAGTTGACCTTGTAGTTGTGGCTCTTAGGTGCTTTGTGTGTTTTGTTGTTGTTTGTTCATTCAGAGTTTTAGCCTGTGGTGTCATTCAGCATAATTCTGATTCCTTCCACCTTCCTCTACTTTTTAAATATTTTTGAATGCATTTAGTTTGAAAAAGCAAGTATAGGTGTATTCCTGATGCTGCAAGCAATTAAGAGCTGCTTTTTTCCTTTTGAGGGTCCTTGCTACATACATGTATTTTATAACCTTTTACAGTTGTGGAGAAAGAAAAAACTTCTGCATGGCCTTTCAGCAGCATATAACCTGTAAGAATTTTTGTAGAGACTTTTGACTGTCTCCAAGGACTCAGCAGAATGTTCTTTATTCACTCAGGCTCCCATGGAGTTCAGTAGACATTGTCATGATTAAAGGGCCCAGGGAGGAATGTTGAATAGCATTGGTTTATTCAAATGCAAGCAGATAGCACGGGCTATCATTTCATAGGGAATTAATGATCCAGTTATTACCCACAGAAGCAGCTCTTCTGTGCTGTTTGGATGCCAAAAAAGATGGCATCTACTGTTCTGGAGCTGTTTGTTATTTTGACAGTGTGGCTCCAGGCTACATTGCACTGGATAAACCCTTCATTTCCCATAACAAATAATGAAATATTGTTGCTTCAGTGCCTCTCTTCATGTTATTAAAAGATATTCACTGCATAACATCACTGGGAATTAATTCCTGATGCCATACCTGCTATTGAATCCTCCTGTCAATCTTTGAACTGTGGATGGGATCATTTTCTTCTCTAGAACACAGTCCTCATGAGCTAAGAGCATCTTGTCGTGTGGTGTGACACCTCTGAAGGGAAAGGATAAGCAAGAAATCAAGAAGTAGCTGGGGAAAGAGTTTCCTTGTGTTAATGAGGTGACTCCCAGGGGGTCTGGAGGATAGAGGGCCAGGGGATGAGGAAAGCTGCAAGTAGCACACTGTGTCTCAGGGGGAAGGGACAGTTTGGAACGAGGACAGAGAAGGACACTGAGATCTGGGAAGCTTGCCTGATTTTTTTCTTCCATATCAATACTCTTCTATGGTAGGATGAAATCTTTTTTTGTTTTCTATTAAAACAAGAGGTTCACAAAGCAGGGGGTTGAAATTTTCAGTGCCAACATAAGCATGCTCAGGTTTCAGACTTCACCAAGAGCTGTGTGCCCATCTATTGGATACTCTTGCCTTTTGTGACTTGCACGATTCAATTAGGGAATGGTCTTGTGAGGAAGAGAGGATTGCTGGTTAAGAGGAACCTCACACTGACAGAGTTCATAGAGAAATCTTTTTTAGCCAGCCCATGCAGTTAGGTGTGTCAGGTCTTGAGAGCTGGCTTCCCAGGAGCTGTGGAGAACTTTAATTCCCAGCAGTATTGTGTGAGTCTGCATTACAGCTCTAGCTGCAGTCCCAGATCAACAGATGCTTTTCCCACAGGCTTACTGGGAAGATTTTTAGCAAGGTGTTTATCTGTGATAAGTCTGTATTGCCCCTCATATGGGAGGTCCTTGGTGACCAGCCAGAGAATCCTCATCCAAGTGGTTTGTCCATCATTCCAGCTGCTCTGTTGCTCTCAGCAGGTTGATATTGTCCAGCCTGGCTCTTGTGCATTGATCAGCTCTCTTCCTATCAGGAGGCTGCAGCTGAGTGGTGCCATCTATGGTTATTTAACTTCTGCTGACTGAGATGCAAGATCCTGTACCTGTTCTACTGTGGAGCTTCCCCAGGCTAGCCCTGGAGGGTTCATTTGCTGCTCCATTTGGTGTGCTCTGCAGATCTGCTCATACTCAAACTCAGAGCCTTTTTAGCAAAGCCCATCTCTCATGTCTTTATGCACAGAAGAGCTGTGTTGTTTTCCTTTTTCCTGAAGCAGAGAACTAATAGTTTCCTTTAACACAAGTCACTCTGGTCATTAACTGACTTGGTTTGGCACCTCTGGGATGAAACGGCTGCAGGGATCTTTAACTGCTGTAGAAGTACCCTTTAAATCAAGAATAAGGAATGGAAAAGGATTCATGTGCTGCAATTACTTGGGAATATTTCTGTTTATGAGGTTGGCAAGTGTCTGGCCAGTCAAGCAGCTAGCAAACACCTGGGGCAGTTAATGACTTTAATATACATTTACTTGGTTATAACTAGTATTTCTCCATTGACTTTTCAACACAAAAAGTGCAAATGTTTCACCCATCCCTTGAGGTAGCAGGAATTGCTGTATGATGGTGGATTGGTCTTTAAAAAACCTTAAAAATCATTTTATTTGCCATCTTAATTACCCACCCAGCAAAGCAGGTACCTGATAATAGTATCCAGATTCCAAGGCAGCATTAAGAAGCTGAATCCTCTGACAGTTTACTTCTTGGCTTTAGGCAGTGCCCAGTGCTAGGAAAGACCCACTTGATTTCTGTCAAGTTACTCAACTGCCCAAGATCCTTGGGGCTGCAGAGGATCAGGCTGGTAAGTTGGAGGAACGCTGTTGCCTTCTCACACTTTACCAAGCTGAAAAAATACCTTGTAGCTTTAACAGATGAGTCAGGAAGAATTCCTGTGCACATTCTGATACTCTCATTTTTACTTTGAGGAATAAAACAGGCCTGGGAAAAAAAATTCTGTGAGAACTTTTTGGCTGGGAGAAGAAAAGATCACCTGGAGAATCTACTCTGAAGAAAACTGCAGCTAGCTTGCCAGCAGGATGGGTTTCTGGCACTGTTACCACTTGAATATGTTTTCATTAGCTGTTAGGTATATTAATTAGCATTCATTTCTTCTTTAATCAAGCCATTTTCTTTGTGATCCATCAGAAGTACTTTTACTACGTAGAAATCTTGTTGGCATGGTCTCCTAGCAACAGAAACTTAAGCTGACATTTGTTATCTCAAACATGTTCTGCATCCAAATTACTTTGAAAAGCCTTATTTTTCCATTTTTAAAAAATTTAATCAGTGTCATCTTTTGTTGGTTTGATTTTCTAACAATCAGATGTGATTACTTGATTCCCTGGGCATGCAGCAAGCACACATTCAGTCTGTACACACACCACAGGTCTGTACATTAAGTTTTATACATAAAACTCCAGATCACAGCACGAGTTTTTTTAGGCTACCCGATGTGTAGGAATTCTGGATCAATCTATATTTTCAGAATATTCTTATTTCAGGAAGAGTTCACCTCAATTCCTTGTGATCACTACAGCCATTCATTGTCTGAACCGGCACTTCCATTGCTTGTTTGTCCTGATATTCTCTTTTTACACAGCCACAAACCTCCAGGTATTTCCCCCAAATTCCTGTTGTGCTGAACTCCAGCTCTGCCTCTGTTACCGAGGAGTGTGTGCTCCCAAAATGCAGATCCATTACTTCTACCACTTTAAATCCCCATTTATATGTGTATATAAGTAGTGCTGGACACAGAGGGCTTGTACATCTGCAAATAGCTCCATGGGAGGAGTGATTTTGGTTTATTATTATCATTATTTTTATTATTATTATTTTCTTCTCCGTCCCCTGTTAAATTTCTAGCTCCTCAATAAACACCAACTAATCCAATTGCTGGCTCTTGGCAATTCTATCAGGAAGCAGTTGCCTGCAGTAAATTGCATATTCCCTCCTTGGGGGCTTTTACCAGCCATAGTGGTGTTTGCAGGAAAGCTTGGATGTGATGTGTGGATTAACAGGATTGGGTTTTTTCTAGACACACTACCTGCTGCATCTCTACTTTGTCATTTTTTATCCAAGTGCTATGAGGTCTCTGCTTCCCTGGGATTCTGACAGCACTTTGGGACTCTCTAGTCCTGGGAATAATTAATTTTTTTCCAAGTGAATCAGTGATTCTTGCATCATTTTTTTTAGATGATCTGCTTATGTGGCCCTTTATATTAAGATCATTGCCTTTCAGCCTGGAGAGTTTATCCTATTACTCTATTCAGAAAGAAAGGTAATAAATTGCAATGCTGGAAAGACCAAGAAGCAGACAGACATAAAGTTATGGAAGCTTAGGAACATCCTTGAAAAAACATGAGGACAGGGTGAGGCTTTTTATATTATCTGGGTTTTTTTCTGTGCTCTAGAAGTATGATTGCAGAGCTGTGGTATTGCTGTGTTCATACAGTACCTGTACCTCTGAATTTTACATCTTAAAAAAATTAGCAATTTACATAGAACTATTCACTGAAAAAAATGCCTTGTGCTTCCATATTTTTATTTGTTAATAGAAATATTAACTATATATATCAAATATTATTAATGGGAGGTAGATATTAAAACCAAGTTATTTTTACTATAGTGATAACATCAAAAGCTGAAATAGCTTTTCAAATATGAAGCCTTATGATTTGCTTTAATTTAGGACCCTGAATTTTGTATTCTGCCTGTTAAGCAATAGACCTACAATTATCTCACTGAGGCTGCCTTCTTGACATTTCCCAGCTCATTTTGTACCCTGGAGCAGAGCTGTGTGTTTTGCATAAGCTGTAGATAATCATGTAAACTAGTTACATCACTGAAGGGTTTTTATTTCAAATTCCAATACACTGAGGGTTGCATACACGAGCTTAAAATAGTTTTTTTGCAAATCTTGTCACCTAATATCTGTCTTCATCTGATTTAAATTGTTCTTGAACCTCTTTCCCTCACCTTCCCCACCAAGGCAAAAATCTGTTTAAATCGAAATACTCAAGAATAGATGAGCCATTAAGGATTACAATAGTTTACCTGCTGCTTAGATCAGAAATAAGCCAAGTGTGATTCAGTGCTTGACCCATGTGTGTCTGCTGGGGGAGTGCAGGGGTGTCACACTGCACTGAGAACCCTCCTTTGCATGGAAAGAGCCTCCAGAAACAGTTGGGATCAATCACAAAAGGGGTGAATATACCCAGGGATTTAAAATTCCCAGATTAGGGCAATTTCATATCTCACAAGATGAAGAAAAGAAAAAAACCCAAACATCTTCTCTAAATAAACTTACTTTTCTAAAGGACTTACGGGCACCGAAAGCCACGTTTTGCATCACCTATTACAATTAAAATGCATTTTAATTTATTTTTTTCAGTCTCCCAGTATGAATTCCCATGAAATGACTGCAAAATCTGTTCCCCAGCACAGTTACTGAGCTGTCAGAGCTGTCTTCCATTGCCTGCAGGCTCTAGGTGCACTCCAGCACACTCCCAGGGCAGTGTTCTCTGTCTTTGGGCATATGGAGGCTTGAACGAATTCACAAATGATCCGTGCTAATTGCTGCTGCTGCAGGGAGCAGGTTGTGGTGGAGCAGGTGAGGCTGTCAGCAGAGGTGTGAACCATTCAGGAACTGAATCAAGGATGGATAACTTGATTTACTCTCCCATGTGAGCTGCTGCTTACAGGGTGCTGCTGACCATAGTGTTATTCTGCCACAGCCACCCTGTGTTTTGCTGAATGCTAATGCTTCAAATTGGTTTTAAGCTGTGATAATTTCAGGACAGATGGATGCAACCATCACTGCATTCTTTGGCTACCATCTGGTTAGCAAATGCTAGCAGCACAGAGGGAATGCATGTGGCATGGCCAGCCCTGGGGCTGGTCAGGACACTCACACATGTCCGGACCCTCATGGTCTGGTGCTGCAGGAGCAGGTGAGGTCTCTGAAGCAGTGTGGGACAGGACAAAGTGTGGCTCAGACCCTCTGCTCTGACCTCAGCTGGAGTATTGCAGCCAGCTCTGGAGCCCTCAGCACAGGAGAGACATGGAGCTGATGG
>JANHGL010008275.1:4367-25057 GCA_024611195.1 Ceyx melanurus
CAGCTGCCCCCTGCTGCTGTGTGGTGACCCCTGGCACTGATGCCAGCTGCCCCCTGCTGCTGTGTGGTGACCCCTGGTGCTGCCGTGCATGGTTCTCACCTTTGCCTCACCCATCTGCCCTTCTTTGCCTCCCTCAGGCCCATCCTGCAGCGTGCCCTGCAGGGGAGGACTGGGATCCCTGCTGGGCTGGTGCTGGAGCTGGGTGCCAGCATCCACTGGAGCCCTGCTGGGGAGCTGGCCCTGCTCCTCTCATCTTAGCCACCCTCTATTGATATTTAGAAATCTGCTGGTGGTGCCAAGAGATTTACAACTGTAATCGTCCAAATATTTCTAGAAAACAGACCAAAAGCTGTTGGTTGTGCTTATGCTGCTGGTTGTTTACTGACTGGAAAAGCCAGAGGAAGTGTACCAGTGAGAAATGGCGTGCCAGCGTAGGGATGTTTGGATGGGGGGTGGTTCTTTGCAGTTATTTCTGCCAGGTCGAATGCATTGGTTTTGTCTGTCCAGAGGTCAGCAAGAGGAAGAATAGAGGGCTTCAGCCTCCCCACAGCCGGGACCTGGCAGAGCCCAATCAAGGCGTGGGGAACACCAGTATGTAACTAAAAGAAAAAATACAGAATTCCCACGAATTCTAGGTGTCTTGGCTCTCATTTTTGTGTGTCTTAGCACCACCTCTGGAGGGTGAGGTGTTCCAGAACAGCCAGCTGGGTTGAGAAGCACAGTTCAAAGAGGGGCGGTGGATTGGGTGCCTTTGCTGGGGTACTGGGTGGTGGCTGCTGGGGGTCACAGGATCAGTGTGCACGAGCTGGTGCTGTGCACACCCCTGGCTGGGTGGCACTGGGCAGCAGGCACCTGCTGGGTGTGTACGGGTGCCACCTGTGACCGTGTTGGCCTGGCTGTGCCATAGACCCTCCAGTGTTGGCTTCAGGTGACATCCTCCCCTCCCACCTAAGTATCTAATAATTACCTTGTGATGCTAGCTGTTGGCTCTATACAAAAGCACCCATTTGTAATGTTTAAACACCTTTTACCTCTCTGGGGAGCTAGTTAAGAAGATGACCACCCCTACGTTATTACTTCTTAATAATGGGTTAATAAAACTTGTGTTTGTGATTTTTATGGGCTTATTCTTTATATTTATTTCCAGTATAGAACTGTCTGCAAATCAGCAGCTGATCAACACCCATTCAGCCATTTCTGTACTCTGCAATTATATGTTATATTGATGAACTGTGGTAGTTAAATGGTCTACAGATCTAAGTTCACCTCCTGGATCACAGAAGATTTAAGAACCAGCTAAAGAAAAGAAAAGAGGAAAAGGGGGGTTGTTTGGAGAGTGAGGGTAGAGCACAGGCTCTGTGTGATTTGCTGTTGTGTGCTTTGAGGTTTTATGGCCCATGTTGCATCCCTTGGGAGGATAAAGTGCAAGGAGCATGAAGAAACCCATAAAATTACAAAGGTTTTATGTGGTATAATTAATGTGGAACTTTCCATGAACTTTATAATAGTTGTACTTTCTTATTTTACACGAGTTTCTGGTTTGCTAATACATGATCTTGAAGATTGCTAATGGAATTTGAGCTGGGGTTTCTTCTACACTGAATTCTAACCAGATAAATTCTGCTGTATTTTAGTATCCAGCTTCCTTATTGTAGTTTCCAGCGCTGGCTGTGCGTGCCTGGGGAAGAGTTTTTGAGCTGTGGCCAGCTTTGCACTAAAAAAACCCACATCGATACAGCTTTACTGGCAAATCTTCCTTGTGCAAGTGCAGCTCTGCTTGCAGAAGCACTTTTTATTGACACTGGACGGGTCTGCAGCTCGCGGTGTCGTAAGTCACACCCGTAGCAAAAATAATACCAGGCAGAAAGTTCAAGTGCAGATCAAGCCTGCATTTGCACAGTAAAATCAAATAAGCATTGTGAAACTGCAGCTGCTTTTTTTAGCGAGAGAGGAAATTTTAGTTCTAAATAAATGTAAGATATTCCCTCTGGAGTGTGCTGCCTGCTCGGAGGGGGCGGGGACGTGGAGCAGAGTGGGTTCCTGCTCTCTGGCTCTGGCAGGGGTGAGGGCATCAGGTTGACTGGAAATGACAGATTTGATTCCAACCAGAGGACAACCCCTTTCTTTTTTCTCCGCCTCCCTGGAGCTGTGTGTGCCTTCGCTGGAGGCCGGGCTGTTGTTTGTGAGCACACAGGAGCACAGCAGTAGTTTGGGGGAGTGTCAGCTCTTGGCAGGCGGTCCGTGGGCACGGGTGGTGGGTCCCGAGTGATGCTTGGGACCCTGCTGCTGGCAAACCCCTCTCCAGGGAAGCTGAGTCACAGCGTGGAGGTCCAGGAGTGGCTGAGTGCCAGCACCAGTGGTGCAGCTGGCAGAGCAACCCTCATCTTCTCAGCTTTCCCATTTTCTGTCATGGGCATATGTCAGGGCTGTTCCCAGCAGGCTGAAAAGCAAGTTCTACAACAGGCCTGAGAGCTTGTTTGGGGCAGGACACTTTCTTGTCCTTAATCCCAGCAGTTGGTTGGCCAGCTTTGGACTTTGCCAAGGTTGAAACTGTTTCAGAGATGACTGAATTTGGGATTGACTTTCCATAATGGGATTCTTGTGTCATCCCAACTACGTGCCAGGAGGATTCCTCAGTGAGGGCCTGGCTGGTCAACTCAGGGGGGCAGTTGTTCCTCACTTTGGGATTTTTTGGGATGTCTTCACTAAATGCAGAAAAGCCAAGCATATGTCAGATGGAGTCACACTTCAGGACCGTGAAAATGACCTTCCAGTGCCATAATGACACCAAAGTGTGAGATGCTCACAACAGGAGTTGGAATATTTAGAGTCAGCAAGTTCTGATCACTTCTACCAAAACATTTTTAAGGGATCTATTATCCATAGGCACTTTCTGGATTAATAATACTGATAATTGATGACAGTGGAAGAAAGTTAATAAAACGAGCTGAATAATTAGAGGTCTGCCAGCCTTGCAAAATAATGGAATGAATGATAGAGGACTTGACTGATACGGAGGTAAGGGGAAGTAATACAATTAATGTCAATTAAAATGTGCCCATGGAAAATAAGCTGATGAGATGTAACTGGGGATGTAGTTTGGCTGATAAAAGCAATAATGTGTGCTGTAAAATACTTTGCTGCCTTAATGAATTGAATGTAGTGCAATGCAATATTTTGAATGAGAAATGAAAAGGGTATAGAACTGTTGTAGGGAAT
Source organism: Ceyx melanurus (assembly GCA_024611195.1). Taxonomy (NCBI): domain Eukaryota; kingdom Metazoa; phylum Chordata; class Aves; order Coraciiformes; family Alcedinidae; genus Ceyx; species Ceyx melanurus. The sequence goes on from JANHGL010008275.1 coordinate 7,587, forward strand.
GCTAAGTAGGTGGCAGCTAAATGGGATGGGGGGTCTGCAGGTGCAGGTGGGAATGGCCGGGGGCTCCCACTGCAGCAGGGCCCTGCCTGGCTCCCTGCTTGGGCCCGAGCAAGCCGGTGTCTTTGTGGATAACCCTCTGTCATGACGTGTGTTCGTGAAGCTTGGAGTGGCAGAAGGTGGTGTGCAGTCACAAGGGTGATGGTGGCACATGCTGAACACAAGCTAGACACCCTGGATTGGTTACAGAGAACTAATGGAGAGAAGCTCCTTCCTGATCTCTCTGTCAGCCCAGCAGAGGCCAAGAGCAGGGGCTGCTGGTGCAGGGGAGCGAGGTGGGGAGTGGCAGCCCCTTCCCTTCCCTTCTCTGTCAGCCCCGTCCCTTCCCTTCTCTGCCAGCCCCGTCCCTTCCCTTCTCTGCCAGCCCCGTCCCTTCCCTTCTCTGCCAGCCCCGTCCCTTCCCTTCTCTGTCAGCCCCGTCCCTTCCCTTCTCTTCTCTGTCAGCCCCGCCCCTTCCCTTCTCTGCCAGCCCCGCGGGGAAGGTCCCGCTAACTCGAGTGCTCAGGCCTCATAAATTACAGAGCAGCTCACGTTTATCATACACATCGCTGCTTATCTTGTAAACTCATCTGCTGTGCTTGCAGGAGGAGTTGATTTAACAGCATGTGGAGTGCTGAACTCCAAGAGCACAATCAAGCTGTAAGAGCAGCCGGGTGTCTGGCGGGACCGGCGCTCGCCGCCCTGCTGCGGGTCACCAGAGTCTCTGGATCTCCTCGTGGAGGAGTCCTGTCCTTTGCTGGCATCTGGGCAATGACAGAAAACCATGAGATGTGTGAAAGCAAAAGGGTTAATACCCTGTTTCTGTACGCTATAAATGGGAAATGATTATAAATTGCTTCTGTAGGGTAAAACACCCAAACTTCCCGTGCGTCCCTGCCCAGTGTCTGTGGTGTGGAGAAGGCAGAGGTGGTGAGTTGGAGAAGCAAAGCCAGTAAAGCTCCTGTGCCTTACTGGGGTGTCTGACCCTGCTGCTCTGGTTCCCGCGTCTTGCTCTGTCTGTAAACCTGCGTGGTCCACGTGGTGTAGCTCTTCAGGTGGTGGGGGGTGCAGGAGACAGAAGTTACTGCCCCCGGGGTTTCTGCCAGCCCTGGTTCCACTTCAGGGGCTTTGGGGTCTTTTTTACATGTTAGCAACAACAACAGAAATCCGTACTCTTCAGTGTCCTCCTTTAGAGACCCTGAGGTGTGCTGAGGCGGGAAGGTTTGTGCCCCTCTGCCTCACTCTCACACTGGGGAGCTGTAGGAACTTTCTGAGCTGTCCGTGGGAAGAGAAGTGACCTGTTGTTACTCGGGTGCAGTGCATTTTAGTTTTAAAGGAACTAATAGACCTTGAGTTGCATTTCTGCTGCAGCTTGACAAAATTACAGCGGGTGCTGGGGCTCTGTGCTTATTTACTTGCAAATCCTGTCAGGTGTGAACTTCATTTACGACGTTCCTGGCAGGTCACACCGCTGTGGTCACAGCTTCTGTCACCGTTGCTTGTGAAGTTTGTCAGAGGGAAATAATAGCTGAAACAGGCACAGGTAGGCACACACAGCCTCCTTGTGCACCAGGCTGTCCAAGCACTTCTCAGACTTTCATCCACAAGGAATTAAACTGTTTCTGTTTCTGAAATAAAGGTGCAATTTCAACCTCTCTGCCGTGACAAATTGCCTGCCCTTTGGCAAGGGAGCCGAGGGGGGTTTCCGAGCCTCGCTGTGGCTGGGGGCTCCTGCTGGAAACCACTTCTCCTGTATACATCACATCTCTCCTCTTCTTTCTAGATGATCATGGGAACAGCAATGGCAGTCATGTAAAAATCTTTTTACCGAAGAAGCTGCTTGAATGTCTACCAAAATGTTCAAGTTTACCGAAAGAGAGGCACCGCTGGAACACTAATGAGGTAGCTGCATCTCTTATTCTTAAACATACCAGCTTACTTGATGCTTGTGGAGTATTTCTTGAGAGCATGCCATGCAGGTTACAGAACATGAGTTCCCTGGCTCTGGAACCTGTTGTTTAAATGATAAAATCCTGTTACATGTTTGAAGTGAGCTTTGAACTAGACTTGAAGGCACACATGGAAGCTGGTGACTATCTTAGCAGTAGTGTCAAGTGCTCGTGTGTTGTTTCAAAGAGTCAAGTCTTGTATCAACTTATGTCAGAATTGTTTAGATGGGTGTTTTGGTACCAGTTATTCTGCATCTGCTAGCTTGCATTTCTCCTGTTAACACTGTGCTTGGGTTCTTGAACGAAACAGAAATGTTTTAGATGGAGGTGCCTGGAGGGTCAGGGCAGAGCTGAAGAACAATCCAGTCAGGTCTGCAGTCCCTGGCCTTTATTCTGTCTGGGCAGCAAGGCCAGGAGTGTCACAGTGGTACCCACAGTGTAGGTTTGGTTCTCCGTGGCACTGCCTCACGGTGCCCGTGTCGTGGTTGTGGGAAGTCATTTAGTAACAGAAGAAATGAGCTTTGAGAAATTGCTGTAAAACTCCAGTTAGTATCTGCCTGTTGCCAGCAAACTGTTCTTGGCCCCCTGGTCAATAATTTGTGACATCTCAACATGTTTAAACCCATACCTGTGAGTGTAACAGCTGTGAGCCAGGCTGAGCCCAGAGCCAGAGCTGGATCATGTGTGATTTCATATGTTTGAGCTGGGGAGTCCTTCATCCCCTCCTTCCTTTTACCTTTACTGCAACGTAAAAGTCAAGTCTCTGTTTTTACCATACTGAGTGCTGACTGACAGAATTAATGGGGTGTTTTGGGGAGGTGCTGGCATTGGCTTTTGTGTGGATGGTTTTCTCTTGGGTCATTTGAATGTGAATGTGGGTGCAGCTTGTCCCGTGGTAGTGTTTGTGTCAGTGTGGGCTGAGCGTGGAGCAGTGGCTCCGAAAGGTGGTGTTTGGGTGAAGCTGAGGAAGACACTGCTCTGCAGAGGTTTGTGGCACAAGGGTGCTGCTTGTTACTGGAGCCTGTTGGGTGTGTGTCTGTCCTGCAGCGTTCCTGCTGTCCCGGGTTGGGTGTGTGTCTGTCCTGCAGCGTTCCTGCTGTCCCGGGTTGGGTGTGTGTCTGTCCTGCAGTGTTCCTGCTGTCCCGGGTTGGGTGTGTGTCTGTCCTGCAGCATTATAGCTGAAAATCTGGATTATTCCCGAGCATGGTGCTAGGGGGGAGTGTAGGTGCTTGTGATGTGTATCAGACTAGAAGGAAAACTTGTGTCACCTTCCGAAGGATGTGTCGGCGTTCGGCACGTGAGCGGGTTTGTGCTTGCCAGCTTACTGCTGATGTAGGCTTGTCTTGATTCTAGATGGATTGTTTACTAATAATCACAGATGATTAGCTAGCATATTAAAAACCCAAGCTAACCTGCTTCTGTCTTGCTGAATGTCAGGTTTGTCACACTCGTGTGTCGTTCTCTCCTCTGAAATCTGTTCCTGTGGCTGCCACGCAGTGGGGACACGGAGGTGGTTCTGTATGTGGGTTATTACTGGTGCTGTCTCTGCCAGGGTATGTGCAGTTTCCTTTTAGCATTATTTAAAAAGAAGAGATGTTTGGTTTTTTTTTAGTGTCCAGAGATTTTTTTGGACTCATTAGATCAGAGGAAAAAAAAAAGATAAAAAAGACCTAGTCTTGTGCCTGGACAGAGTCTTGAAAATGGGTGTTCCAGACCTGGATACAGGGCTTGAGCTGAGGCTGCAGCAGTGCCAGGTAGAGTGGGACAGCTGCCCCCTCGACCAGCTGCTGATGCTGTGCCTAAGGCATCTGAGCAGGTGGTTGGCCCTTGGGGCTTCCAGGGCACACTGTTGGCTCATACTCAGCTTGCCATCAACCCAGGCCCCAGAGCTCTGCCTGCTGGGCTGTTCCAGCATCTCGTCCTCCAGTCTGTGTGTGGCAGCAGGGTTACCCATCCCAGATGCAGAATCCTGCACTGACTCAGCACTACCTTTCATACAGATGATACTGAATATAAAAATGTTCATTCAGTTAAAATGACAAGAGGTAATTTCAACACAACTGACAAGTCTTTTTCCTACGAATGGGAGTTCTTCATAATGTGCCTTTACTAAGAGTGAAAGAAGTACTCTCGATGAATTTTCTTAGTATGCAAGTATTACTGAAGAGAGGTAAAGCTTCACATTTTCCTGAGAGTGTATTTCTCAGGCTGTCCTTGCCAGGGTGCTGCTGGAGACATCCCCCTTGGAGCAGGTTGGGGTGGATTTTAGACTGATACCCAGGTGTGGATATGTGGTGCTGAGTGGGAGGTCAAGAAAGAGATGGAAGCTGTGGGAGGCTGGGGAAGATGTGGAGGCCAGACCAGGTGTGAAGTGCCCTGTGGTTTCCAGCTGCTGGGGCTGGTCTCAGCCTCAGGACAGTGCTGTGCTCTGGGCTGGCTGTCACCCTGCAGATGGGACACTGCCCTGCTGGGTTTTCTTCTCCAGCCACTGCAGGGGTGTGCAGATACCTCTCTCTGAGTGCTTCCATCTGCAGATCGAGGGTAATGGTCGCGTGCTGCTCTGGACTGGGTAATGGGGATGGAGAAACAATATCTGTTGAGAGATGAGTGGGCTGTGGTTGACTTTACTCTTAGTGAAATAATGCAACGAGCAGCGAGAGAATTGGAGCATTTAAAAACCTTGGAATGTGTCACTGAGATGTTTGCTTTCCGTCAGATTGTGCAGCTGTAACTGAGATGTTTGATGGAAATATATTTCCATATCAAGATGTCATCTTGTCTTAAATCAAGTTTATAGCGGGTTTACATTTCTTAGTGAAGGAAGTTTTCCTTCTATTCCTTCTTTTTTTTTTGACCAGAGATACACAATCATAAGTTCAGCCAAGCAATTTAATTACAGATTTCCAGTTTTTGAGATGCGTGTGTGTGTGTGTGTGTGTGTGCATGCTTATTTCTCACGCTGTGGGGGCGGACAGAGAGGGGATTTTCATATGATTTCTCACACTAGGACCAATCAGTTAATTGCCAGAAAATTCCACGATGCTTTGTGCGTGAGGGAGTTCCTCACTCCTGGGGTTCCAGCTGCCATGCCTTTGCACCACGGCAGTGTCTGTGTCGAGGGCTCCAGTGCCAGGTTTAGTGAGGAGATGGTGCCCACGGTGCCCACCGAGCCAGCCCGGGCATCGGTCCCTCCTGGGACAGCACAGTGCAGTCGGGGGTCTGTGGCCCTGCTGGGTGTTCAGCTGCCCCTGCTGCTCCTGCCAGCAGTTGGGGCTCCCCGTGCACCTCATCCCCTGGCAGAGGTGGCACAGATCTGGGCTCGTTAATGGCTAATTGCTGTGGGCAGCAAGAAGCTGCCTGTGGGGGATGCACCCTGCTGCTGCCGAGGGCCTGGTTCCTGGGCTGGGCTCTCTGAGCAGGATGGGGGTGCTGGGCTCAAGGGTGCTGGGGTAACCTTGTCTCTGCGGGCGCTGCCAGGAGTGGGATTGCAGCACTGAGCAGAGATGCCTTTCATTAACGGAGTTGGCAGCTGCAGTCATTAATCATCCTTGTAAACACTTAATGACACAGTACGAGAAAGAAGGAAAAGTTAAACATTGGAAATCTAAAATGCTTCCTAGGGCTTTTGTTTCTGAAAGTAATCTGTATTTACCTTCCCTGTGGGGAGAAGCCTGGCATTTCCAGGGCAGAGAGAAACCCAGGAGTAATTGCTTCACATGCTTTGGCCATTCTGGAGGGGCAGGGCAGAAATGCCATTTTCCAGTTCAGCATCATCTCTCCACGTGGTTCAGGCTGTGGCTTGCTGGGTACACGTCGGTGCAATGACAGAACTCTGAGAACATTAGCATGGGAGGGAATTCCCAGTGATGTGGCACTGGGCACCTCAGGGCACATACTGGCATCTCCAGTGCGGCCTTGCTTTGCTTGTGCAGCAGTGATGTTCCCTTATGCTTGACATCAGGTTGTTTCTCATCTTTTCTCTAAAGCACAGAGAAGATCTTGAAGGTTTGGAGAGTTGCCTGAAGGATGTTAGGGACCCAGACTGGTCTGGGAAGCAAATCTAGAGCATTTGGACTGGCTACTGTGCTGTGAAGTGCTCTTGAGTAGGTGAAAATAAAACGTTGTCTGCCCCTTGCTTCTCCAGTTCCTCCTCGGCCCCTGTCAGAGCAGCATCACTGCAGTTCCCCAGGGCTGTGAGCTCCTCAGAGGGTCCTGTCTGACACTGCCAGCAAGCTCAGCTTCCCACGGCCACAGCCTGGCCATTGCTGTGAGCACTCTGTGGGTCACTGAGAGCTGTCCTGTGCTCTGCATTGGCTCTGATCTCAGGAGCAGTTGAGACAGCTGCCTGCCACCCGTGTGATCACAGCACACAGAACACTACTGTGGTATGTGCAGGTGGTGTTAGAGGTTCTGTTGCTGTCTGTCCTAGGGATGCTTCTCCACTGGGGCAGCAGCTGCTGTCCAGTTGTGCCCGCTTAACATCTGCCACTGTTGGGCTGGCACGGGGTGTGTGCTCCAGCAGGTTTTGTGAGTGAAAGAAGTGCCCAGTTGAAGCAGAATCTGTGCCAAGCACGGGAACAGCCAGGCCAAGTGTAAAACCCAGGAGGTTGGTGCCTTGCCTCAGCGGTGGTTTCTTCTGCAGGCTGGTGAGGAGCGTCCTGCCCGAGTTGGTCACTGGCTAGTTGGGGGTCTGCTCTGCCAGCCCATGGTTCTGTGCTTCCCACAGTGTGCCCCTCGTCTGGGCCAGCAGCAGAAGGGCCCTGTGTCGGAGGGAGAGAAGCAGCTCTGGGATGGCAGGAGCTGCTGCTGGAGTGAAGTGTGTGCACACCTGACGTGCTGTCTGGCACGTGTGGGCGGCTGCTGCCTGGGGGATGCTGGGCTCAGGGTGAATGGATGGAAATCTCTCTAACAGAAGCACTTCATTATGTATTTATTTGGGAAATTAATGAATTTCAGTGCTTTGCTTAATGTACAAAGCAGAAAATCTGCTAGTGGCTTTGCTTTGGCAATTCTCAGCCATGTTTACATCATTAGTGGGTGTTGTGAGCAGGCTCAGTGATGTAGCAGAATGGAGAGGTCACCATTCCTGGCACTTTAAACAAAAGTGAGGGTACCTGCTCTGCTGTTCATGCTCCCAGATTCCTTGGCCTCCTCTGAGGAAAATCTGTGCTCCCTTCCCTCTGGTGGACATCAGGACTGGTGCTGTAGCTGTGTGATGAGTTTAAAAATGGCTGGTGGTGCAGTTCTGTGCTGTTAGTGTGTCAGAGTCCTGGGATTAGCCCGAGTCCTGTGGATCCAATGGGGGAACTGTGTGGTGTGGGTAGTGTTCTACCCTCCTGCTTTCTCCTCTCCAGCTGTATCTGGTTGCATGAATTAAATTAACTGTCTTGCGCTTAGTGGTTTTTCTTTAGCTCTCATTATGTCATAATCAGTTTCTGCACATCACACACAAAGAATAAAATGCTGGTGATGCTGGAGGGAGGTGTCTGGTGGGCTTTGAGCAGGCTGGTCTAGTGGGAGGTGTCAGGGGTCCCTTCCAGCCAGAGCCATTCTGTCCTTTAACTTGCTGACTTTTCTCACCAGGAACCTGGATATTTTCACAAGTTTTGAAACTCTCATAATTAGTTTGGAGTTGTGTTGGTCCAGTCTGCTGTGAGCAGCCCTGTGGCCGTGCCCTGGACATGGGATTCCCAGCGAGGTTCCCCCTGGTGCTGCCCGTGTCGTGCTGGGCAGGACTCAGGGTTGTGCTGCCCCGAGTGACGAGCAGCAGTTCTTGGGTGAAGGGTGAAGCCCCCAGCAAACCCCAGAGGCTGTTGCAGGTGGAAGGGACTGTTTCTTTGGCCATGGCAGGCACCTCCAGGTTCCTCTGAGGAAGATGTGCTGTGTAGGTGGCCCCAGCTCAGCGGCCACAGCTGTGTCCAGGCTTCTGTTCTCTCAACCCATCCTCTGGTGTGTATGTAACACAACAACAGCAGTGTCCCAGCTTGCTTTTGGAATGCAGCAGAGAAAGATGGGAGTGTTCTCTCTTCCAGTGCTCCTCCTGACCTGCACTGTCTGCTGGGGATCAACCTCTGTCATGGTCCACAAAGTGTAGCATGAAAAGAGAAGGTGGAGTCTGGTGCAGGGGAGGGTGATGCTGGGAGGTAACAGCTACACAAACCCCTCTCCAGCCACGGGAGCAGCATCAGGAGGCACCGAGGGAATGATATTTAGCTTAGGTACCCCAGCAGCAGTGGCAGGTGCTGCTGCATCACTCGGCTGGGTCTCTGCCTTGCCCAGCACTCAGTGGAACGCTCACTGGTCCACTGTGCAACTTGTACTTTGTACTGCATCTTAGAAGGAGAATGTTACAACAAAGTCAATTTACAAAGTCAATTTAAGTGTCTCTGCCAGAGACTGGCATATATAAACAGAAATGAATTGGTTCACTTGTCAAATGAATGGAAACTGAGGATATTACATTTTGTAAGTGATTGAAATCCTGTCGTCTTAGCCTTGTGTTCACCACTTCCAAGTGTGGCTGCTTCATTTTGAAGAGGAAAAATCAGGGAATTTAGATGAAAAGCTAGATATGAAGGAAAAATTAATGCCAATAGAACTGAAAATTTTGTGCAGAGGTAGTGCTTAAGAAAAAGGACAAAGAGTGAAACCATGTTTTTTTCTGCACCAGGAGCGGTCCTTGGTGGGAGCAAAGTGTGCTGGGGAGAGTGGGAGTGGGCAGAAAGCCCTTGCAATAGGGAGGCATTAAAGAAGGTGTTGGTGTTATTGCTGTGGAGCTGGTGGCTGTACCCAGGAGTTATTGCTGTGGAGCTGGTGGCTGTACCCAGGTGTTGTTGCTGTGGAGCTGGTGGCTGTACCCAGGAGTTATTGCTGTGGAGCTGGTGGCTGTACCCAGGTGTTACTGCTGTGGAGCTGGTGGCTGTACCCGGGTGTTACTGCTGTGGAGCTGGTGGCCCTACCCAGGTGTTGTATGGGCAGGAGCAGGGGCTGTTGCTGGCTGGTGGGCAGCACAGTGAGGCTGGAAAAGTGCCGGTGAGGGGCTGGTTTGGGGCTCAGGCTCCATCCCACAGCTGAAATGTTCCTGGACTTACCTGGAACTCCCCACCCTGCAAATGGTTACCCAAGAAGTGGGGAGGGGCCTCAGGCTGTGCCAGGGCTGTGGCTCTGGCTCTGGCACAGGCAGCTGCCCGTGGGCGACCGTGTCTGCTGCCACCTCTCACCTTTGAGGGGTTCCCAGTGTGGGGTCTCCCTGCTCACACGCTTGTGTTCATCCCTCCCAGCCTTCCCTAGCTGCTGAGTCACTACAAATCTTTGTGCTATTGAATTATTTCTAAGTCCCTTGGTTTCCAAATTGCTTTCCTGCAGACGAGGTTGTCTGGCAGGGCTGCAGTGTAGATGGTGATCAGCAGCCCCAGCTCAGCACGTGGGGGACACAGCAGCAGAAAAAGACCTTCTGGGTTGGTTTAGGAGAGTTGGAAGTGATGAATGTTGGAAGCAATGGCAAGAGCTGAGCTTTAACTCCAGCCTGTGTCAGTAGCTCGGCAGGACGCGTTGTGAGACACGGCTGCTGGGGTGTGCTGCTGCAGTCCAGGATTCCTGCTTCCTCTGGTACCTGCAGCGAGGAGAGGTGTGGGGGGACAGTGTCCCCTGGAAAACAAGCAGGGGAGATCCTTCAGCTGGGAACGTGGTGATTCTGTCATCTGTGGCTCCTCTGCCTCATAAAGACACGGCTTGGTGGGCTGGGTTTGATGGCTTGGTGGGCTGGGTTTGTTTCTTGGCCTCAAGCAGGTTGTTTAGCCAGATGAGACTCCCCAAGCCTAACAGCAGACAGGAGACACTGAAGCGGGGAGGGCTGTAGTGCCCTTGGTGGGTGTCTTTCTCCTAATGGTATCTGATCTAAATATGACACTCTCTGCATACATTTGGCGTGGATAATTGGCTGCATCTTGCTTGGAAGTGGGTACCAGAGCTTTTTTATAGCTTCTGTGTAATTGGAATTCCAGGAGGGAGCGGCCTTTGTCTTGGTAACCACCCTGAATTGCTGTTCCACGGCAGCACTGAGCCAGCACTGCTGCCAGCCCAGCGCTGCCCCAGTCCTCACTGGCACGCAGGGCTGCTGGGCAGGGCACGGGCAGGACTCGCTGAAACAGAGGACCCGGGCTGTGCTGCCCAGCAGGAGTGGCACAGGCAGTGGCATGGCACAGTCAGAGCCAGGCCCGGGCAGCGGCTTCGTGCTGCACAACTCGGGCACGGGCACCAGCAGAGCCAGGGGCTTTGGGTCAGAAGGGAGCTGTGTTGGTCCAGCGAGAACCAGCGCACGGTGTGGCAGAGAGCAGGGCTGGCAGCAGCCCTGTGGCAGGGAGGCTGAAGCATCTTGTGCCCAGGCTGGCAGAGAGCAGGGCTGCCAGCAGCCCCATGGCAGGGAGGCTGTAGCAGCTGTGCCCAGGCTGGGAGGCTGAAGCAGCTGTGCCCAGGCTGGGAGGCTGAAGCAGCTGTGCCCAGGGAGGCTGAAGCAGCTGTGCCCAGGGAGGCTGAAGCAGCTGTGCCCAGGCTGGCAGAGAGCAGGACTGGCAGCCCTGTGGCAGGGAGGCTGAAGCAGCTGTGCCCAGGCTGGAAGCCCCATGGCAGGGAGGCTGAAGCAGCTGTGCCCAGGCTGGGAGGCTGAAGCAGCTGTGCCCAGGCTGGCAGCCCCATGGCAGGGAGTCTGAAGCAGCTGTGCCCAGGGTGGCTGAAGCAGCTGTGCCCAGGCTGGCAGAGAGCTGGTGGGAGCAGGGCGGCGGGCGCTGCCGCGGGCTGTGTGCTGGGAGCTGTGCTGGGATCCACGGGGGGTACTGGTTTTACTCACTGAAGCTCCTTTGTTTTGCAGAGATCTTGATGCAGACGCCCTTTTGGATTTCTTTTTAATAATGTGTGACCCTTCACCTTTGATCCCTTGACCTGCATTACTTTGGTAACCATTTCATTTTTTAATTTAATTTTATTTTAAGTTTGGTGTGCAAGCTGTAACGTTTCATCGTTTTAAACTGTAGCATTCTTTGACCTCCCCAAATGCCTTTTTTTTTTATGAGGATATGTAATATTGGCTTTTCTTGAATAAAAATTATTTCACTAGTTTAAAAAAAGTGATTTTCATTGGTTTTTGCCTTTTTTTTTAACTATGTGTATGTTTCTTATATAGTAATTACTTTTTTTGACCTGTGTTCTTCCAGTACTTAATTTATTTTCATATTTCTGTACTTCTTTGGTTTTAATTTTTATTTCTCTGCAGTTCTTTTGGTCAGTAAAACACACGCTGGTGCGTCCATCTCCATCCATCCCCCATGTCCCTCCTGTCACACTTTGACAGCTCCATGTAACTATGGGAACACTTAAGATACTCTTATGAATGAAAAATATGCTTTACTGTTAAAGTGTTGTTCCCTGTCCCAAAGATAACTTTTCCTAACCATCAGCTTAAAACTGATAGCTGTTTTAATAAAAGATTAGGCTTTAGACCGAAATTAAGTTCTCAATTGAAACTCAATTTACTTTTGTTTTTACATTACCACTGAAGCCAAAAGGAAAGTTACTGATGCTGTGAGATGTGCTGTAAGCACAGATGTGCTGCAAGAACCAGTGCTGTGTGCACATGGGATAGTAAAGCCCCCAGAGCTTAGCATCTGCCTCTCCATTGTTCTGGTGTGGCCAGGTTCTGATCTTACCTTGTAAAGGATCCTGTGAAATCCACTGAGCATGGCCCACTGAAGTAGAGATGATTTTTTAAGTGTCTCATTATTTTATTCTCTAACACTTAATGCTGAAGTTTTAATTGCACACAGATGAAGCTGCTAAATGAGCACTGAAATGGATTTAGTTCCTCTCTGAGCCTTGTTGATGCTTATAAAACTTTATATCATTCATTAGAAGTACAGAGGAAATTGCAGTGAACTGTTCCCAGATTCCAGGTCTCTCCTGGACACTGCCCCTGTCTGGCCCTGCCAGAGGAGCCCAGAGCCCACCTGAAACCCCTCCTGACAGCACTTTCCCTGCCACACAGCCTGGAGCCACCCCTCTGCAGTGCTTGCTGGGGAGCTGCTGCCCATGTACCCACAGGGGCCCTGTGGGGCTGTGCCCCAGCAGGCCTGCCCTGGGCAGTGGAGTGCCCTGGCATCTCCAGAGCCTGTCTCAGGAACCATCTTCAGTTTATAGGGGGCATCTGTGCTGGAGGAGATGGCATTTCCAGCACCAGTCTTGGCCCTGAGGCTGATCTTGTTTTGTAAGCTGCCCTTGCTTGTGTTTGCAGTCCCCTATTGAAAGAACAGGGTGACCAAACCAGAGCCAGCATTAACATCTGCTGCCAGCTCTGCTGCTCTGCCCCAGTGGCTGGGAGGCAGGATGGACAGTCACAGCCTCCAGCAGAGTTTGAAGTCTTCAGCTGGCTTTTGCCTTTTCCCCTCCTGTGCCAGCTTTGAGCTGTAATAGTTTTTGTAAGCCTAGAGTTGTGGTAACAAGGCTGCTGCTCCTACATCGAGCACGTTTTGGATAGCTGGGATTGCCTTGTACTCTGGTTTTAATGCTGCCTGTCAGCCTCAGAAATATGATCCTCCAGAATCATCTCAAGCTATTTCTTTAGCTTCAGAATAGGCTCTGTAAAACTCAGTGGAAAAAATATTATTTTGCCCAAGAAAACTCCTTGAAGACTATTCTTCTCCTCCTTGTAACACATATTTTACATCAGCAGCAGTTAGCTGTGAATGCCTTGACTTTCTAGGAAAGTAATTTTAAAAAAAATCTTTATTTAGACACCTGGAAACCGACAGGAGTCTCCCTCTGCTCGGAGGGCTGGCTTTCAGATGCCTCCTGGTAGAACAAACAGTGAGGAAAAAACCCAGAGGAATAAAAATGTTGTGAGTCGGAGTCAATAATCTAACCCCCCGTGATGTTAAAGGTGGCTAGAATTTCTTGTTGCAGGAGACCCTTTGCCATGCCAGCCCTGTCTTTCATAAGGTAAGCTCTCTTGGCCGTGCAGGTAGCTGGGTGTAGCTCTGGAGCTCTGGGTGACAGGAGGATGCATGCAACCTTGTTAACCATGACTCAAGTGTTCTGTTGGCTGCAGATGGCATTCACTGCAATGGGTGTAATTAATATGGATGATGCCTGTTTAGCTATTACAGGGGCTTCCAGGATGCTAGAGCTGCTGAGGATGGAGGAGGTAGAGCACTTAGGAAGGGTGACTGGAATTGTTTTGTTTCCTGTACAAACAGCCAGTCTGTGTAGGAAAAGCTGTTTCATGAACAGCAACAGCACCAGCGTTGACCAGAGTTTAAAGCCTGTCTCCAGTCTCTGCTGCAGTGCTACTGGGTGATCCCAGCAACTGCCAGTTCATGGCAAAACATGATGGAACTCCATTCATTTTCTGAGCTTGTTTTCTACTGAACAGGAGCTAAAATGCCTATTTCCTCCAAACACTTAATGAAAGAGCTACGCAAATGCTGCAAAATGTTGTCAAAGCAAAACACTTGTCTATTTAAATATTAAGAGAATACTCTGAGAGATTAGTTCCTGCTTAGGAGCTGTTTCTGTTACTCAAAGCCCTAACACTGATAGCATCTACTCCTGAGAGAGTCTTAGTTCTGAAGTGTTGGTGTCTGCTGCTGGGTGCTGCTCTGTGCTAACCTTAACATCCGGCTCAGCGGCTGAAGTGAAATCCTTGGCACATCTGCTAGATTTAGAAGGTTGCATGTCTCGCCGTTCAGGTAATGCAGCTGGGGTGGGATTAACCTAATCTGCTTTATTCAGCCTAATAGACACTCGTGCATCTCTCATCTGCATGTGCTCTCGGTTAACACAGTAGATGTTGGCAGCAGGCAGATCGCTCCCTTCGCTCTGGGCTGCTCAGAAACATGCCCCAGCACAAAGCAAACACTGTTTTTTCTGTCACTGCTAGACCTCTCCAGACACGCAGCATGAGGAAGGGCACCCGGGAGAGGTTTACGTGCTCCCCCAGTCTATCTGAGAAAAGGCAGATTTCTGTGCACAGGAGCCTGGTCCAGTGGGCAGCTGTCCCGGCAGGTCGGTGTTAGGGCTGGTGGCTTCGGGGTGAGGATCCTGCTCTGGTGCTTGGAGGGGGAACCTGTTCTCGGAGGGCAGCAGGTGGGCAGCTGGCCCAGCCACGGGAGCTCTGCTGCCCCGCAGCCACCCGGGGAGTTCCTCCTCCTCTGGGGCTGGGGTGGATTTCCCAGCTTCTCGCCCCGCTTGCTGCTCTGTGTGGATATTGTTTTGCAAAGTCCTTCAATAATTCAATTACTGCTGTTGCTTTGGTCTTTATTCTCGAATGCATTGAGGTCTCTGATGGCTGGAGGGGTGAGCTGGCGCCGTCGGGCAGCCTGCCCCGGCTCAGGCTGGTGCTTCTGCTTTGACTCTGCTTACAGAGTAGAACTATAGCAATGGAAACCCTGCGTTTGGCTTTCTGTGTGTGCTGGAGCTGGGACTTCTGTCTTCCCTTCACTCTTAGCTGCAGACCTCGCGTGAGAAAATGTTTGGTGATAAAAATGTGTTTTTATTTCTCCTTCAGGTTTGGCTTGTCTGCTTTTCAGCCCTTCTAGACATTGGAAATTCCAGTTTCTGTTTGTTTTCTCTGGATTCCTTCCCACAAGACAGAAGTGAACTCAGCCTGGATTATTGGGGAGAGCCTTGGCTGGGAATAAGGATAATTGCAGTCTCTGGCTGTGTCACAGATTTACTGATGAGTTTTTTTTTTTAAGTTATTCACCTGCACTGTATCTGTTTCCTCAGCTGTAAAATGTGGGTAATTACCTCCATTGTAAAATGTTATGGGGTTTGCTGGTAATTATATGAATGAAGTGCTAATTACAGTGTTTATTACTTGGACCTAGTCTAGATCTGGGTGGTGTTTGTTGCATCGCTCATCACAACAGGAACACCACCCCTTGCCTCACTGTTCTTTGAGAGGGGCGTGGAAGGGGAAGGTGTCACAGCTCCCAGTGAGAAGCACTGCCACGTTTTCACCCAGGTCCATCCATTAACCTCCTGTCTTGACCCTCCCGAGTTAGGGCGGTAGCAGGCTGAGGAGAGGCCGAGGAGTTCCTAATCTGGGGGCTGGAGCCTCTTGTACTTTGGCAACATGGGTTTGTGCTTTGGCATTGGCTTCTCCTCGTGGAGGTGGGTAGAAGAAAGCAGTGCTGTTTGGGACACCAGTGAGGGACAATCCCTGTGCTACCTTGTGGACTCAGTTCCTTCAGAGGGTTTGACCTTGATGCCAAGGAACATGTCCTTCCAGCTGTGAGACTGTTTCCCTCTTGTAAAAGAATACAGCTTGCAGGACTTCATTATCAGATGTTTTATTTGCCTTTCTCTCCTCCGTTTATTTAGAGCATGTTTTCTTTGTAGCTGGGAATAGCTGCACTATCCACTAAGCAAGGCTGGGGAGTGCAGGAAGAATTGATAGTCTTTAAGGTAGAAATGGAATGTTCTCATCCAGAAAATACTGCTGCTGCTGCCCGGATGATGCTGTAGCTTCTGATGGCAGTTACAGTGAGTTATGTCTTGCATCTGGTAACGATGAGAGGCTCCTGCCTGGTACCAGCCTTCCCTGGACACACATTTCATGCCACAGCAACAAAAACGTGTTCCTGGTTTGTCTTGCTGTCGTTCCTGCCCACTCTGTTCTACCAGGTCTCACTCTGTCTGGGTTCTGCTGGATGGATTTCAGCCCTCATCTCCACACACCCTTCCCCACCAGCCTCAGCCTTTCTCTGCCTTGGGAGAGCAGCCGTAGATTCAGAATTCAGTAGCAAGCTCAAGGTGACCCTCTGAGCAGCTCTTCTTTTCTCATAGGCCCGTGACTGAATGAGCTTTTACCTTTGGAGAGGAGGTTTAGTTACTGCCCAGTATAACAGCATGAGAAGTCCAGGACTGTCCAGCAGTGGACAGCCAATTTTTAATTGCAGTTATGCACTTTTCTAAACTAGATGCCATCTTGTTACAGCTGATTTCTGATTGAAACTCTGTTGAAATTGGTCTTGCAGTATTTCAGTTGTGGCCAGTGCCAAGTCCATCTCTTGCAGCTTACTGCACTGTTCTGTTTGGGGTTAGCTAAGAGAGACAATGGTTCCAAATGCAGTTTTTTTCCAGGGCTTTTAGGTTGAAAACATTTTAAGGCATCACTGAAAGTTTACCAGGTGCTTGTATTTCTTCATCATCCTCTGTGCACACTCCTGCCTGGCACCAGCTGCAGCGTAGCTTTGCCCCAGCACCCCAGAGGGGGTCTGCAGCCTGCCCAGGCCTGCCACCCACCCAGCTCCCAGCCTTTCTGCTGCTGTTGTCCCTTTCCACCCCGTGAGCAGAGCTGCTGGTGCTGGGCAGGCAGCTCAGGGCTCCTGCAGCATCTGACTGGCCAGCCACGGCCATGGCATGGCGTGCTCCTCTGGGTCTGCTCCTGACTTCATGAGTGACCTGTTTCTGCTGTGGCAGTGCTGGCTGCAGTGCCATTTTAGACGGGTGAAAACCATCTTTCTCAGCAGTAAGTGTATGGCAAGAGCTTGCCTTGTTAGGTGGAGGAAAAAGTACACGAGGGAATATTGTCCCTCCCCAGTCGCTCTTACATCTCTTTAAACACCTAAAGTATCAGGTAGTTGTCAGGAGTATCTGTGCACTTCCCCAATGTTCATGTTATGTTGTTTAAAAACCCTGTTTATGTGAGAAGAAAAATGTGGTTTGTTATTATAGAAGCACCATATATTAATATTAATTTGGTGTGAGATGCTTCAGAGCCAGTAGTGTAATACAGAAGCTCTTCGTGCAGGCTGCACAAGTGAGATGCTCTGAGTTCAGTAGGAGGCACATTGACTACGTAACCTCAAGGATAATAATTCAGAATCGAGATTTACTCAAGTCTGATTTTACAGTGTTCTTGCAGAAAGTGGAAGGTGCATGATGTCTGTGGGATGTTTGTCTCTGACCACTCTGAGTGCAGTAAATCAACAGTGTAGGTAACCTACAAACGTTTTACTTTTTGATGTAAATGTTTAGTAATGCAATAATTATAAACTCTCAGGGTTTCCTCCTCTTAGAAATTATCGGCTGTCTGTGTTAAACCAGGGTGGCCGAGTGTTACATAAAGCCCCTGTAGCTCATGGAAAAAACGCTTTCAAGTATCAATTAAAATGCAGCATCACCGTGAAAACAGAAGTGTTAAAGCCGAAGTGAGCCCAGCACAGAGCTCTTCTGAGTGGAGCTTTCTCTGGTTTGGAGGGCAGGTTTCCACAGTAAGTCCCCTTTGGGCAGCGATGCAAACCCCAGAGAAGCCCCCCAGGGGATGGTTTATTTGTCAGCGCAGGAAAACCTGCCTGAACCTGTGTGACTTGTGTTTTAAGGCTGTGGTGGCTTTGTGAGGCAGGCAGAGCCGCGGCTGGGTCCTGCGGTGTGCTGACTCCATCCCGTGGTCCCCCCGGCTGGGCTGGGCACGGGCACTCGGGTCACATTTGT
>JANHGL010008277.1:0-11917 GCA_024611195.1 Ceyx melanurus
CCCAACCCCTCCGAGACCTCCCAATCACCGGCCCGTGAGGTGATGACCTATGCCCAGGCCCAGCGAATGGTGGAGGTGGATCTGCATGGCCGTGTCCATCGCATCAGCATCTTCGATAACCTCGACGTGGTTTCTGAGGATGAGGAGATACCCGAGGAGGTGCCTGAGAATGGCAGCAATAAGGAGAACACGGAGACTCAGAGCGTCCCGCCCAAATCTGGCAAGCACAAGAACAAGGAGAAGCGCAAGGACTCCAACCATCATCACCACAATGCCTCGGCTGGCACCACCCCGAAGCTCCCCGAGGTGGTGTACCGGGAGCTGGAGCAGGACACCCCTGACGCCCCACCTCGCCCCACCTCCTACTACAGGTATTGTCTGTGGCTAGGGCATGAGGAGGCTCCCAGGAAGCTGTAGCTTATGCCCTGGGTCTAGAGGCAGAATTGGCACCACTCTGTGCTGACAGCTTGTCTGTGGCTCATATAAATGGCCACCATCTGCTTCTCCCAGGTCCCGCAGAGCTGGCTGTCCCACGGCTTCAGGCTCCCAGAGCTCTGTTTGATATTGTTTTGAGGTGTCTGTGTGCCAGTAGAGTTCCCAGTTGCTGCCTAGGTCACTGCCAGCAGTTGGATTGTTGTGCTCTGTCTTGCTGGGACAACACTTACAATCACAATGAAAATTGAATGTGTCTTCCTGCCTTCTGTGCTGCTGTTAGGAGGTGTACAAGGCACATCTCTACAGCTCCCCAGAGCCATGGTGTACCCAAAAGGTGTGACTGTTGGTAGGCTTAATTCTCTTTGTTGCCCTACAGTTTTTTTGTGAGTGATTTGATGAGTGCAGTGGCCCAAAGTAATACCTCAAGCAGGGAGTTGATACTGAGCCAAAGTAATGCTCATGTGGCCACCCTGGCCATCCCAGTCACCACATGTCCTGAGAACCTGGCACTGCATACAGAGATGGGATAATAATGTTATGTTGTGTGAGAGCACACAACACACACTCTTCCTGAGACGCCTGCAGTGCTCTCTGTGATAGTGAGGGGTGATTGCTGTCAGTTGTTGGTGCAGCAACCTCAAGGTTCCGGCTCTGTCCTCTCTAAATAACGTCCCTTCAACCCAACTCAGAGTGAAAGGGGCACAGTCACTCTCACCAGAATTAATGGAATGTGGTGCCTCCATGCCTGGTTGCTGTTGTGTCTTGGGTGTGAGGCTCTTGAGTGTCACCTCGCTTAGTGGCTTCTGCAAGCTCTGAGCTTTGTCTGCCTTATGCCCAATGTGCTGTTGTGCTGCTGCTCTGCTCAGGCTGCAGCAGCACCTCCTGCTTCTGCACATTCCTGCCTCATCTCTGGGGTTTATTTTCACTTAGGACTTGGCTGGTGTGTTTAAATGTTCCCTCAGCCATGTCCTGCGGGAGTTCCCACCAACCATGCCCTCACCCTCCTGTGCTGCCCTTCCTTCCAGGTACATTGAGAAGTCAGCAGAGGAGCTGGACGAGGAGGTGGAGTACGACATGGATGAGGAAGATTACATTTGGCTGGACATCATGAATGAGCGGCGGAAGACTGAAGGTGTGAGTCCCATTCCCCAGGAGATCTTTGAGTACCTGATGGACCGTCTGGAGAAGGAATCCTACTTTGAGAGCCACAACAAGGGTGATCCCAATGCCTTGGTGGACGAGGATGCTGTCTGCTGCATCTGCAACGACGGGGAGTGTCAGAACAGCAACGTCATCCTCTTCTGCGACATGTGCAACCTGGCAGTGCACCAGGAGTGCTATGGAGTGCCCTACATCCCGGAGGGACAGTGGCTTTGCCGGCGGTGCCTGCAATCACCCTCGCGAGCCGTGGACTGCGCCCTCTGCCCCAACAAGGGGGGGGCCTTCAAGCAGACGGACGACGGGCGCTGGGCACATGTGGTCTGTGCCCTATGGATCCCAGAGGTGTGCTTTGCCAACACCGTCTTCCTGGAGCCCATTGACAGCATTGAACACATCCCACCAGCTCGCTGGAAGCTGACCTGTTACATCTGCAAGCAGCGTGGCTCTGGGGCTTGCATCCAGTGTCACAAAGCCAACTGCTACACCGCCTTCCACGTCACCTGCGCTCAGCAGGCTGGGCTGTACATGAAGATGGAACCCGTCCGGGAGACGGGGGCCAATGGTACCTCCTTCAGCGTGCGCAAGACTGCCTACTGTGACATCCACACGCCGCCGGGCTCTGTGCGCAGGCTCCCTGCCCTCTCCCACAGTGAGGGGGAAGAGGAGGACGAGGAGGAGGAGGAGGAGGGCAAGGGCTGGAGCTCTGAGAAAGTCAAAAAAGCAAAGGCCAAGTCTAGGATCAAGATGAAGAAGGCGCGAAAGATCCTGGCAGAGAAACGAGCTGCGGCACCCGTGGTTTCTGTGCCCTGCATCCCCCCCCACAGGTATGACCTGTCACCCTCCCTTGGCTGTGGAGAAACTTTTCCTGTTCTCTGTGCCTCATGTCCCACTTCCCACGTGGTGCTACCTCATTCCTCTTTGTTGCTTTTCACACAGGTACTTCTTGCTTTGTTCTCACCAAGGGCTGTTGGTGGTTTCCTCTGGGAGTCCCACAGAGAGGCAGGGCGATGGCTGCCCGCAGAGGTGTCTGAACCCTTGGCGGGGCAGGAAATAGCTGCTATTAGTTTTAACGACAGAGAATGAACTTGGCAGGGTGCATCAGGAAGCAGCTGGGGGTTCCCAGCCCTCCTTTCCTGTTGCGCTGACCTGAGGCACTGGAGTAAACCAGGGAGGGAGGAGGGAACTGCTGCTCTCTCTGCCGAAGTTTGTTTTCTCCCAGGGAAAAGAGGGCAGTGTGGGAGTGATCCAGGCTCAGGAAGTGGGCAAACCCTGGGGACTGTTTTGGCTCTGAAGCAGAGAGGTCTGGTACTAGGGATTTCTGTGTCCTTCTGAGCACAGCTCATCCATCCCAGCAGCTGCTTGCCCCTTGCTGGGCTTCCTGGGTGTTTCATGCCAGGCACAGGCAGTGGCTCTGCCCCAGTGGTGCCTGTCCTAGTGGGGCATAGCTGCCTGCCAGGGGTGGCCATAGAGGACCATGACTCCTGCCTGCTCAGGGGCATGACTGTCATGGGGTTGGCTTCACAGCACAAGGATGGTGCTTGTGCTCTCAGGATAGTACTTGAGGCCTGGCCATGGTGGTACCTCTGTCATGTCCCAGTCCTGAGTGCTCACAGGAGGTTAAAGATGTAACTGCTGCTGTGTGTTTCGCACTGGCCTGATCCTTGGGCTGGTGTGCAAATCTCAAAACAAATGCCTCACCAGAATTTGCCAGGGTAGTTTATAACTCTTGGTGTCCTCAGCAGCATGCAAAAGTACATAGAAACATCTTAGGACAAGTTTGGATCTTGCTGTCACCCTACAGCAGGCATCACACAGCATAAGTGCAGTTTGAGCATAGAGGAGTTTACCTTCATGGTTGTGAACCACTGCTCTGGAGCTGCTGAGCTTGCCTCCTCTTCTTCCCCACAGCAGGAGCTGTGCTGGGGCTGTGACCCGGTGCTGTCCCAGTGCTGTACCTGCCTGCCTGCTGAGTGCAGCTGTGGCAGCACAGGGACCTGGGATCACCACGTCCCTGCAGACCCTTCTGTGTGGGCAGAGGAAGTATGCAGAAGCTGTGAGCTTTGCTTTCTGGGCAGCCTTCTGGTGGCTTGTGGAGGCAGGTCTCTTCCATAAGGTTTCTGGCTTTTGCTACTACCTGTTCATGTCCTGACTGTATGTTTTTGCTCACTAGGGTCTTGCTCTATAGCTGGAGCCTCTTCTCTTACGTGTGGACATGTTGGCAGGTGGTTTGTAGGCTCTTGCTGCTATCATTGCGCTCACAGTGAAACCCACACTGAGCCAGAAGCTGTTAATCTCCCCCCAGGCTTTCCTGTTGGGATTAATTATTCTTTAGGGGCTGTTGCCAGAATGCCAAATGCCTTCCTGAGGGAGCTGTGCTTGCCGGTGGTGGCACATAAGGCTGCTCTTCCCAGGCTCTCCAGCTGAGGCTGATGCAGGTCGGGTCATCTCCTGCAAAGACCTGTCCCCGATGTGACGGGCTCATCCCTTCTGCTCCCTGCTAGCAGGGTGTCTCTGTCCTGCTTTGCTGAGTGAGGCAGTCCCAGCCCCTTCAGACTTTCTGCTGTTGTAGAGAGTGGGAAAATCCCTTTTGTAGCGTTTTAGGCTGTTTAGAGTAGTCCTTTGTTAGCTGAGATAGGAGCTTTCCTGTGCTCATGCCTCTTGTTCCCTCCTTAGCTTTGCCGGGTTTGCCCCAGACTCCCTTGGGCTCATTTGTCTGCTGACATTAGGCCAGGGCCTTTGTCACCATGAGTGGTCCTCAGCCAGGTAGATACTGGTTTGAGGATGGCAGCTCGATATGCTCTTGCTCTCCAGGACTGTGGGAGCTGTTAAAGGTCCAGCCCCCAGTGGAGCTGTGCTGTGCCCGACCTGATTTTTACCCCAAAGGTGTCAGGAGGTAGAAAGAAAAAGTCCGTTTTGGAAAGGCAGATGTTTTCTGGTGTCCTTGGTTGTGGCTGCCCTGCATGACATGGTGTTACAGAAATTCTTGCCACAGGAAATGGTGCTTGCTGCTCTTTGAGTGGCCTTGCAGCTCTGTCCCCTCCCCAGCCAGGGCTTCTGCTGTGGCCACTCTTGCATTGTTGAGAGTGTCTGGGGTTTCTCTCTCTTCTTCAGGCTCAGTAAGATTACCAACCGTTTAACCATCCAGAGGAAGAGCCAGTTCATGCAGAGGCTGCACAGCTACTGGACTCTGAAGAGACAGTCCCGTAACGGTGTCCCTCTGCTGCGCCGCCTTCAGACACACCTGCAGTCGCAAAGGAACTGTGACCAGGTAAGAGCAGCTCTTTGGGGTGCCATGGGGAAACACACTGGCTGCCAAGTGGGTGCTTTCCGCGCCTTCAGAGTGATGGGTCAGAGCCTTTGCTGCAGGCATGGGATGGCAACCAGGGGTACCAGCTTCTGGGTGAGGGAAGGGCAGCCCCAGCTGCTTCTGCTGCTTCGCCTTCTGCTCTGCGTTCACATCTGCCAGGCAGTGATGCCGGTGGCAGCCTGCCATGGGCAGGGAGTCCTGTCCTCTCTTGCTGCTGCACAGACCTTTGCTCCCTCCCGTGCCTGCCTGTAGCCAGTGGCACTGGCAGAGCTGTCAAACGGCTCTAGTCTGAGGCTGTGTTAGTGAGAGGTGAAAGTGATGGCCCAAGAGCTCCAGAAACAGCCAGGAAGGAGCCAAGGCCTCGCTTCCAGTTCTGAAACTGCTCCAGGAGCACTCCCTGTGGGTGCTGCTTCCAACCCACTGTCTGCCTCAGCCCTTAGTCAGCACTGCACAGATGTGAAGTCTCTGATGCCAGAGGAAGGCTTTTTGTGGCTCCCTGTCTGAACTCTCAAGCTTTCTTTCTGAGCCCTGTGGAGACTGACTGGGCAGGAGTTTCTTCTGCCTTTGCCCTTTCTTGTGTTTATTTGCTGGAGAAGAGTTGAGACTGCTTATGTTTGTCTTTGGCTATGATAACAGCTGACATTTTTTGGTGCTCTAGAAGTGAAAGCAACCAGAGCTGTGTTCCCTTTTTGCACTCTTGCCCTTTGCCAGAGCGCTGAGTGGCAGCACAGACCCTGGTATTGTTGATCCATGTTCTTGGGCAGCTGCAGCCAGTCAGTCGTGATAGCAAGGGAGGTTTCCAGAGGCTCAGAATGTCCGCCTCCTGGCATGCCAAGGGCTTGGTGACCAAGGAGCAGGTACTCAGCTCTGGCCAGAGGTCAGACTATTTCTGAGTCACCCGTCTGTCACAGCAAGGGAACTGGGACCTTTGTTGGACCTTTGTTGAAGTAGTGGGTCAGGCACGCTGGTTCCCTTTGCCAGGGAAGAGCCCCAGCACATGGTCAGGAAGGTGGAGATGGGAACACATCTCCTGTCAGCTCATGGTCTTTGATGTTCTTGCAGAGAGAAACTGAGGATAAGAACTGGGCCCTGAAGGAGCAGCTGAAGTCATGGCAGCGCCTCCGCCATGACCTGGAGCGTGCACGCTTGCTGGTGGAGCTGATACGCAAGCGGGAGAAGCTCAAGAGAGAGACGGTAACGATGGTTTGCCCCTCCCTGGGGAGCTGCTGGGTGGGCACAAGCATGAGCTCTTTCAAGTGCCACAGGGTGTGTGCCAGGGTCTCTGCTGCACTGTGCTGCACCCTACCCCAGCAGTTCTGAGCAAAGGGGGTTGCTCTGTGTGGCTGAGGGGGACAAGTGGGTGCTGGAACTCCTGTTACACCTCGACTTCCCAGAGACAATGGGGGTGATGTGCAGCCTCTGCCCCTTGTGGGAAGGGAGCTGTCAGCACTGCAGCTCCCCCTGGCAGCCCCTGACTGCCAGGCAGGGGGCTCAGCCCATCTCCCTTCCTCTGTTTCAGATCAAAGTGCAGCAGGTGGCACTGGAAATGCAGCTGACCCCCTTCCTCATCCTCCTCCGCAAGACACTTGAGCAGCTGCAAGAGAAAGACACGGGCAACATCTTCAGCGAGCCGGTCCCTCTGTCTGAGGTAACAGAAATCTACGAAGTAAGAACCCCCTCCCCCAGATTTCTACTTCACTCAAACTTGTCCCTTGCTCATGCCAAGGGCTGCCCAGAGCATTCTAGTCTGGAGGCTCTCCTGGGAAGGCTGGTGCTGGCTTGCATATCTCAGCACCACTTGCCTGTGGTGGGTGTGCAGCAATGCCCATCCTGGGTGAGCTGGATGCAGAAGAGTTGAGTTGGTGCTCAGCACTCAGCTCTTCCTCTGTGCGTGTTGCTGGCAACTCCCCAGTGTCTGTGAGTGGCGGGGATTCCCACTGGAAAAGGCAGAACGCTGGCCCTTGGCTGGAGTCATCCCCTTACCCCTTACCTGTCCTCTGGTGGAAGCCTCTGCTAGGTGACAGGCTGAGCAAGGCACAGGAATGTGACCCCGAGACTGTCACTGTGGGGAACAAGGGAAACAGTTCCTGAGCTGTCATCAAGTCCCAGCCTGGGGAAGTGGGAAAGGCTGTGCTGGTTCTGCCCAGCTCAGGCAGCAGCTCAGCACAGAGGTGCCTCAGCAGAGCTGGTGAGGAAGGCAGCACAGTCCTACCTGCAGCCTCTGCTGCCTTTGGGCAGTGTTGTTTTACCTTTCTGCACTCACCTCACCCTGGGGGCTGTGCTTATAGCTTCCTCCCCCAGAGAACACCACTGTGTAGTGTCCTGGATCCCAGCTGCCCACAGGTGGGAGGAGAGGATGGTGCTGGTGTGTGTGCTGGAGCCGTAAGAAAGCTTCCAAGCATGTATCTGCTCTGACAGGTGGAGCACGGCACATGGGCTCCCCAGTCTGGAGGCGTTTCTGCTCCTTAAGCTGCAAAAGCAGACGGCATTCCCCGATGCGCATTTGGGCAGAGCACAGGGAGCGATACCTGGTTTCCTCTAATGACTTTTCTTGGAGCAGGTGATGCTAATGGGTGGCTCCCAGGCCCTGAGCTCTGGCTTTTCCCTCTGCAGGTCCCAGATTACCTGGATCACATCAAGAAGCCAATGGACTTTCAGACAATGAAACAAAACCTGGAAGCCTATCGCTATCTGAATTTCGATGACTTTGAGGAGGATTTCAACCTGATTATCAACAACTGTTTGAAATACAATGCCAAAGACACAATCTTCTACCGAGCAGCCATCCGTCTGCGGGAGCAGGGAGGTGCTGTTCTCCGTCAAGCTCGCCGTCAGGCTGAGAAGATGGGCATTGACTTTGAGACGGGCATGCACTTCCCCCACTGTGTGACGGTGGAAGAGGCTCAGGTCCAAGACATCGAGGATGGTGGGTACTCATTCCCTGTCCCAGGGTGTGATGGCTGCTCAGAGGTAAAGCCCAGGCAGAGCTGAGACACCTGAGGGTCGGCTCAAGCTGCCTCTCAACTGAATTTAGTCAGATGCCTGGGCTGCATGTCTCCAGTCCCTGGAGAGGTGAGGGTTTTGTTGGCCATGTTCCTGTCAGCCCCATTAGGTTTGTTCTAGGCAATGTTTTGTCTGCCTGATGTGCCAGTCCCCTGATCCCTCATCCCTCTTAGTCAGAGCAGCGGACTGCCTGGGGCATGGCCTCCCAGGCTAGTGTTGGGGGTGCTGTCACTGGCCCTGTCCCCAGCACTCGCTGTGAGCTGCGGAGGCTTCTGCTGAGCCAGCACTACCCCTACTCAGAGTTGTGTGCTCCCCCTTAACCATAGCTGTGGGCTTTGTAGGCCGCCATCCAGCTCCTGATACACCTCAGCAAGGTCTCACTGGCTCCGTGGTTGTAGTTTGGCTTGTCTCTGGGCAGTGGGGAGCACTGGCAGAAACTGCTTGTCAGGGAAGGATCTTTTTCACGTCTCTCTCTTCCTGCTCCAGCACAAGGCACACTCAGATGGGAAATTCTCTGCTCTGTAATGCTTCAGGATCCCTGTGACTTTTTTTTTTTTTCTCCTATTACAACCCCCTTTCTTTTTCCTGCCGTGTCCTTGCCTCGGCCAATGAGGACCCTGGTGTTCTCTGAGCTGCTGATCAGCCTCCTTTCCCAGCAGTCCCAACTGGCTTGCTTCCCACAGGGCTTCTTATTTAGGTCTTTTAAGGTAACTTCCCATGTTCACAGATGTTTGGTATCATGTCAGGTAGTTCCTTCCTGCGGGGAGCCTGGATTGCCCTTTCAGGTAGAGGAGACTCAGAGAGTTCCCAGTTTCTTTTTTTCATACATCTCCTCTTTGTTCCCCCAGAAGATGTTCGGCTGCTGCTCTCAGAGAATCAGAAGCACCTGCCCTTGGAAGAGCAGCTGAAGATCTTGCTGGAGAGGCTGGATGAGGTCAATGCCGGCAAGCAGAGCATAGGACGGTCTCGCCGGGCCAAGATGATCAAGAAGGAGATCACAGTCCTGCGGCGGAAACTGGCTCACCCACGGGACCTGGGCCGAGATGGGCTGGAGCGGCACAGCTCCTCTGCCCGGGGAGTCCTGCAGGCACACAACCCCTGTGAGAAGGATCTGCAGACAGACAGTGCTGCAGAAGAGAGCAGCAGCCAGGAGACTGGAAAAGGTAGTGGTCACTCCAGAATACTGCTGGTTTTGGGGAGTGGTGGAGAACTGCCTCTGGACAGGCTTGGTGGGGGGAAAGGCTGCCCTGCCAGGTGCTTCTGGGGCAGGAGAGCAGCTCTCCGCACACACCTCGCTTTCTTGCTTTTGCTCCTCTTCAAGAGCAGGCAGGTGACCTCTCAGGGGGCAGCCCCTTATCTCTCCTCTCCAGCAGGGGTCCCTTGCTTCCTGTACAGCCTCCTGCAGTGGTGGGTGTGCAGTGCACCTCCCCAGGCTCCCTCCTGGTGGGTCCATTGGAGGACAACATCCCACTGGTATTCCCCCCTCAACAGAGGGGATTGGCAGCTGAAGGAGGCCACCTCCTGTGTCTGGCACAGCCACAGCCTGGTGTGTGTTTGCCTCTGGGGCAAGGAGCTGGTGTTCACAGATGTGGCCAGTGCTCACCTGGTAAACTCCCCTCCTGTGTGGGCTGTTCCAGAGAGCAGGAGTCCCAGCTGTGTGATGTGGGGCGTGAGGTGGGTTATTTCCTCCTGCCAGATCTGCCACGCTGCCTGGTTTCTCTAGGGTCATTATGGAGTAGGTTGCCTTCAGTGTCCCTTCCTCCATGGCAGTGGTGACTGCTGAGCTCCACGGACTCTCCTGGGGCTGGGAGCCAGCTGTGGGCTGGCTGCTAGCTCACTGGCTTCCTGGACAGATGTGCTGATCTCTTCTCTATGGGGAGTGCAGCAAAGGCTCCCAGCAGAGCTGCCAGGTGTCACTGGAGGTTTTTCACCTCTGTGTCCCCCTAAACACTGGTAAAAGTAGGCTCTTCCACAGGCAGCTGCTGTATGTTGTGGGGAAGGTTTATTCCTGCCTGCTTCCTGTTCTTGACTCCTGTCTCTGTGGGGTTGCTGCCAGGGAGAAAGGAGGGTGTCCCTGGCTAGTGGAGTGTTCTTTGTTGTCCCCAGCTAGCTTTTACTGTCAGCAGGCTGGACACTTTTTGACCCTGAGGGTACAGGCTTGGCAAAGCTCAGGATGGAGCTTCTGAAATAAAGTTCCTGAGAAATCAAACTGTTCCTTGATGCTGCTGCCGTGCTGTCCCTTCCAGGTCCCACAGGCTGCAGCTGACACTTCCTCCTCTCTCTTTCAGGACTGGGCCCCAATTCTTCTTCCACCCCAGCACATGAAGTCGGCAGGAGGACCTCAGTGCTCTTCTCAAAGAAGAACCCTAAAACCGCAGGCCCTCCCAAACGTCCAGGACGCCCCCCAAAGAATCGAGACAGCCAGATGGCTCCTGGGCACGGGAACAGCCCCATCGGGCCCCCCCAGCTCCCCATCATGGGGTCCTCCCAGCGGCAGAGGAAGCGAGGGCGAAGCCCGCGCCCCAGCTCCAGCTCGGACAGCGACAGCGACAAGTCCGCCGAAGATGCTCCCATGGGTGGGTGCAGCAGCTGCCCCTGCACAGCCAGGTGGCTGTGGCCCCACCAGGACATGTGCTTGGGTCCTGGCACGGTGGTAACGCTCTCCCATGGGGTGTTTTTGCAGACCTGCCAGCCAACGGTTTCAGCAGTGGGAGCCAGCCAGTGAAGAAGAGTTTCCTGGTTTACCGCAACGACTGCAACCTTCCCCGGAGCAGCTCCGACTCAGAGTCCAGCAGCAGCAGCAGCAGCAGCGCCGCCTCAGACCGCACCAGGTAGCGGGTGTGGCAGTGACGGTGCTGCCCGGGGTGGAAGCAGGTGGCTCTCAAGGAGCCTGTTTGATTGTACCCCTATCATTAACCCTCCCGGGGCGCAGCTGCTGTTGGCTAAACCCTAGAATGCTGCGGGTTTGTGCCTTTTTTAAAATGTAAAAACTTAAACCTAAAGAGGTGAATATGCAGCAAAGGGCTGTAGGGAGCGTGAGCCAGGGAATTATCTCCTGGCACTGGGTGCCCTTCTAAACCTCTGGATCAGTGCTTGTCTCTGGGTCCTCCCTGATAAAAGCGGGTGGGGGTCTGTCTGGTGGCCCATCAGAAGCCCTGTCCCACCATTCTTCCTGACAAGCCCTTCCTGATGCTGAGGCTTGCAGTGGGAGCCCACAAACCCTGGTGCCCCACATCTCTGAAGAGGTTTCTGGAAGGTCAGCATGGCTCCCACTACCAGCTCTGCTCACTCTCTTGCAGCACAACGCCCTCCAAGCAGGGCAGAGGGAAACCCTCCTTCTCCCGAGTGAACTTCCCAGAGGACAGCAGTGAGGAAACCTCGGGGACAGAGAATGAGTCCTACTCCGTGGGCACAGGGCGAGGTGTGGGGCACAGCAGTAAGTACAGTGGCCATGCAGGGGTGTAGCTGTGTCAGGCTGGGACAGCTGACACTCCTCTCCCCTTTCCTCTGGCACAGTGGTGCGCAAGGGCATGGGGCGCAGCACAGGGTGGCTGTCTGAGGATGAGGATTCCTCCCTTGATGCCCTGGACCTGGTGTGGGCCAAGTGCCGGGGCTACCCCTCATACCCAGCACTGGTGAGTACCAACACTCACGGTCAGGGCCTCCAAAATTCCCATCCCCCTCTCTGGCTGAGCATGCCCTCCTCCTGTCATGGCCTCTGTGGAGTCCTGGAGTGGCACCTGGGGCTCCCAGTTCCCCTCTTACCCATCCCCTGGTCTCCGGGCAGATCATTGACCCGAAGATGCCGCGGGAAGGCATGTTCCACCACGGCGTCCCCATCCCCGTGCCCCCCATGGAGGTGCTGAAGCTGGGGGAGCAGATGACTCAGGAAGCACGTGAGCACCTCTACCTTGTCCTCTTCTTCGACAACAAGCGCACTTGGTAAGGCCGGGGTGCCCCGTGGGGGCTCTGGGCGGGGAGGTGTCTGGGAGACGATTGTCACCCTCAAAC
>JANHGL010008283.1:0-16561 GCA_024611195.1 Ceyx melanurus
CCTTTTTCTTCCTCCTCTTCCCAGAGCGCTGGCACCTGCATGCAGAGACCTCACCCCTCATTCAAGCAGGGGACAAGGGAGCCTGCAGCCCTCCCAGGTGATGCCGCTGGCTCTCAGCTTCTGCGGCTTCGTCGTCTTCACCAACCTCTCCCTGCAGAGCAACACCATCGGCACCTACCAGCTGGCTAAGGCCATGACCACGCCGGTCATCGTGGTCATCCAGAGCCTGGCTTACGGAAAGACCTTCCCTCTCCGCATCAAGCTTACCCTGGTGAGGAGGCGGCGGGGCTGGGGGAAGCGGGGAGGGGCGGCCGGAGGGAACCTCGAGCTCCCCACCCCATTCCCCACCCCATCTTCCGCCCGCCGAGGGTAGCGGCTCGACCTAAAACCCCCCTCTCTTCACCTCCACAGGTCCCCATCACGCTGGGCGTTTTCCTCAACTCGTACTACGATGTGAAGTTCAACGTCCTCGGGATGGCGTTTGCCACCATGGGTGTCCTGGTGACCTCCCTCTACCAAGTGGTGGGTAATGGGCAGGGTGGGAGCGCTGTGGTGCTTGCTGTCCCTTGCTAAAATCACCCTTAAACGGTATCCAGCCCTCCAGCAAACCCTCCATACCCTGTTATTTAGGTTAAAAACCCCAACTCTGATAATCCCCCACAGCCACTGGGGAATTGGTTAAGGAATTGATCACCCTGACTGATAAAACCGAGGGTCATGAGCATATTTTCAAGGGGCCAGGATTGCTTTGTGGGTAAAAATCTCTTTTTCTAGAGTACAGATTTTTCTCCTTGCAAGTGCTTTGGATTTGAGCCTTTCCCTACAAAGGACATTTTCCAGTCCTTCAATTTCGACTATACACACTCTTGAGGTGTTTATTTGTTGTGTTTGGTTTGTTTAGTTTGTTTCGTAGTGGCAAGTTTATATACTGGAACCCATGTTACAAATGAATGTGATTTCTGAAGTCTTAGAGTGTCATTCTTCAGTACAATGTAAAGATGCATCTTGGCTGTTACATCTTCATAACCACAGATAACTCTTAAATCATGCTACATTGAAAATCCAAGTCATAGTCAATACTGAAAAGAAATCCAGCAAAATTTGGACTAAATTGGGTAAAAGAGAGCAAGATGTTGAATGGTTTTTTCAGCTTGTGCGTGGAGTGAAATTAGAAGAAAGATGCTCAGCTCCATCATAGGCAAGATCTGGAATTTGTCTTGGGAGTAAAAGGGAGCTGGTGTTTTCTTCCCAGCTCTGATGCTTTTTTCTTCTTCAAGTATAATAATTTACTGCCAGGCTATGGGAAAAGGAAAATGTATGTACTTGGGGTTTTTTTACCTGCTTTTCCTTCAATTGTATTTGTTTTCATCCTGTTTAACAGCTGTCTCTTTTTGGTTGTAGTGGGTAGGAGCAAAGCAGCATGAGTTGCAGGTAAACTCCATGCAGTTGCTGTACTATCAGGCACCAATGTCCTCAGCTATGTTGTTGTTCATCATACCATTCTTTGAGCCAGTCTTTGGAGAAGGGGGAATATTTGGGCCCTGGACACTCTCTGCTGTGGTAAGGCTTTTATTGACTTTATCTAAAGAAATAATTATCACTGGTGATGCAGTTAAATTTCACAGTAAGATCTGTTGCTTTGTGAAACGATATTTTTTATACAGTCATCGATTGTGATGAGATGGCAGAGGCATATGCAAGAGAAAAAAACACCCTTGCTGTGTCTGCTCCTCTTCCCCCTAGAGGAGTCTGACAATTGATTTACCTCCTTATGCTTGTTTCTGTTCTGAGGGCATCTGAACAACAGGAAAATCTGACAAGATCTAGAAGCTTCCTCTAGTGTTTTAAATTAAGAACATATAAGTGCCCTTGTTCAGCTCTTTCCACTCAGAAAAGAGATGAGAATGTTCACTTTTGACACCCTCAACTGCAGAAGGATGCTCGTGTTGACTGCTCTCCAGAATTCTGGTTTCTTTTCACCAAGAAGGCTGTAACTTCTCTTTATAATCCTTTTGTCCAAAAAGGAGCCAGTGGCAAATTGTTACCAGCACTGGTGGGGTCTCAGCAATGGGATCTTCATCCAAACAGCTCTTCTTGTGCCCATAAGACTGTCTCAGAAGTAAAGAATCCAACCTCTATGTGTATGGGTAGCCAGATTTTCCAATCACTCTTAAATGTTCCCTGAGAGCAAAGGCTTATGGTTATATCAGTATATATTTATGGATGTCCTACCCTGAGCTACTTATACACATTACCAGTGCCTGCACTGATTTGAAACTCTATTTTTGTTCTCCATATGCTTTTCTTGCCTGATATTTTTGCATTGGAAAGTAAAGGAAACTAAATAATCATGATGTGGAAAGCATCTACCAAGGGCCAGAAGTGTGCCAGCTTACTGACTGTGTCCATTAACCCACAGATAATGGTACTGCTGTCTGGAATAATTGCCTTTATGGTGAACTTGTCCATTTACTGGATCATTGGAAACACGTCACCCGTCACGTATCCTTTCTCAGGTTAGTTGTTCATCCTGTTCCCAGCTGATTTATTTATTTAAACAGTCATTTGGTCTGATCTGCTGTGGGGAAAACTTTGATAACCTGCCTGCTTTATCTGAAATGACAAAGCTGCAAAACCACCTTCTGGGTTTTAATGTGTTTTGTTCCTTTGTTCTGCATTTGTATTGATTATGAGGGTTAACTTACTGACCTGCCCTTCATACCTGCAGAAACCCTTTACCACACTCCTGCTACCTTGAAGAAGCACTGGAATGTTGGTTTGTAGTGTACAAAGGGTGGATTTACATGGAGGTTGCACCACAGCACACTTTGTAACTCTTAAGTCCCCAAGTATTTCTTTTTACAGCATCTATAATATTGGTATCTGCTGTTATCCTTAAC
The DNA here is from genome assembly GCA_024611195.1 of Ceyx melanurus. Taxonomy (NCBI): domain Eukaryota; kingdom Metazoa; phylum Chordata; class Aves; order Coraciiformes; family Alcedinidae; genus Ceyx; species Ceyx melanurus. Next base: position 2,901 of record JANHGL010008283.1, read on the forward strand.
AGGTATCTAGGTATAACATGTTTGGACATTTCAAGTTCTGCATCACCCTCCTGGGAGGGTGCCTCTTATTTAAGGATCCACTGTCTGTGAATCAAGGCCTTGGGATTGTGTGCACATTGTTGGGCATTTTAGCTTACACCCACTTCAAGCTTAGTGAGCAGGAAAGCAATAAGAGTAAACTGGCTCAGCGTCCATAGAGCGGGAATTCCTGGAGGTGAATTATATTGTGAAGGAGTATTTAAACATGCATCCATTCTAGAATGCACAGAATTGCCTCATCCATTTAGATCTGTGCTTTCAGTTCAACTGCCAGGTTCATTATTCTGTAACTAACCCAAACGAGCTGAATTATGGAAAACTCTGGGATTTTGCCATCTTGATCCATCCTGTTGTTTTTCATTCAATGGAAATGGTAACTCAGCAGAGGAAAAGGCACCCTGCAGATTGCTGTGGAAGTTGTACTGCAGTAATTCTATTTTTTGCATGAGATCACAATGGCTGCAGTTCCATATAGGGAGGGAAAAGGAATCCTGTCTTTGTGATCATTGCTGTTGTGAAGAAGATTGGAGGCACTTTCATGCAGGTGTTCTGGTGTGTAGTGATGCTTCCTCCTTTTTCTCTGGTCAACAATCAAGAGGAAACTTTGTTCAGTAGTTTTGAAAGGGCTGCCAAGCTCATGCCTGTTTTTGTATGCTTTCTTGTTTATGTTGGGCTTCAACACATTGATAAGTTGTTTTTGGCTGAAGAAAGTAGACAAAATTCGACGTGAAGAGAGACAGTGGAAAACTTGAAAGCTGCAGGTTGAGCTATAGAAAAGTAGGGAATCAGATCTGAACAGTTCATCAGGAAATTAATGAAGTCATTGATAGTTTAGAAAATCCTGTTACTGCTTTCTGATTTTCTCTCTGTCAGAAACAAGACTTTACATGAGATCTTGTAAATACTCGTGAGCCCAATATATAAGCTCTGATGTGGTGTTAATAACCAAATATTTTGCAGCAGAGATCCAAGCTAAAGGTATTTTGGGAGAGCTCTTTGGAAAGGTCACCACCTGTAATGGATGCGAAGGTTGCCTGGTTCCCCCCTGCTGCCTTCAGCCCCACTGCCCTCAGCCCTGCAGCTTTCCTGCCTGCAGTGGGTCTGCAGGTCTGTCTGGTGTCCTGGCTCCTGGGGAGGCCTGGGGGCTGTGCTGGGCTGCTGGGGAGGCAGTTTCCTCAGCAGAGATGTCTTAGAGTGACTAAAGAGGGTGAGCTGGGACCTGCTCCTGCTCTCATTTGGAAAGGCTTTGAAAATCATTTTGTGACAGTATGAAGCACTGATTTTGACAACATAGAAGGAAGAAGTTCAGTACTGTTCTATTTTAAAAAAAGAAGGAAAAAAAACCCTGCTTTCAGTAAATCCAGTGAGGAGAACATATGTTTGCTGGATTTGCAGGGTTAGAATTGATTTGCAGTATCTTAATCCTTACATTTTGGAGGTTCATTTTATCTTCATCTACCTCTAGCAGATGTAAAGAGGGGAATTATATGAACAAAACCAAGTATTTAAGTTTTACAGCCACCGACAGAAATGATATTTAATTTCTCTAAGCTTCTTACAATACAGGCAATGAGTCTTTGTGTAGGGAGCAGTGCAGGTCTTCTCAAGCTTGTAAATTATTTATTCTGTTACAGACTTCTTGATTTAAGAAAAAGTTCTTTGTGTAACCTCTGTTTACACCCTAATAATCTATATCATTTCAGAGTTAGAAATACCTGAATAATTTTTCATCTTTACCAGCTGTGTCTTAGCCATCATGCTAGTCCAAGGATCTTTTTTTTTTTATGCATTTTTATAAACCTATGTAATTAGTTTCAAAATACAGCCTGGATGGCTGAAAGATGTGTTAAGCCAGACAACCTCTGGATGCACATCCTTCAGTCCATACACTGAGAAAAGCCATTTGCATTAATTTGTGCTGTGCACAAGTTCTTCTGAAATGTAGATAGACAGCAGGGGCTCTCACAGTTAGAAAGCAACAGCTGAACTGGGAGCCTGCATGACAACAATATTTGGGCTGAGACTGATGTAAATATCAAGTGGTAGAATGAACACAACCACCATGTCTGAAAAACACTCCTCGAGGAGAGGAGGAGATCTGCAAGAGACCGGTGTCATGAATCATGATAAATACAACCTGTTACTGGAATGTGGAAGTTGTGGAGGTCACTTAAGTGACATGATTTTTTTTTTCCATATATTCAAGAGCTCTCCTTTGGGATTTACCTGTTGTACCTTAAATAAAGTATCTTGGACTTTGTCATATGGTTGCAAATGTTAAATCCAGGAGGCTCGTGTCAGTGTGAAGAGATCTTTGTATGTATTGTTTCTTTGGATACCACGTGGAGGGTGGGAATAAATTTTTAATCACTTGACTGATCCCTACTTTGCTGCAGGTTGTTCTTGTCTGTTTTCATCTCCTGCTTGAACTGCACACACTTTGGGGGTGTGGGGGTGTGCAGGACAAAGTGGTGCCACTTGGGTTTCCATCTGTATGAATATTTCAAGGAATTTGTGTATTTTGGGGCTGAACTTGTGGTACAAACGAGGAAACTTCTAAATTGGAATCTTATGAAAAAAATACTGATACTTGTGGGAAATTTGCTTGTTCTAGTCATTTTGTTGGGTCTTTTTTTACATCACTTGAATCTGTTTTTCTGCTAGTTGTGTCTGTTTCATTCAGTTTGGGCTCTCCTGAAAGGGACGTCAGAGACTTGGCATCTTGATGTAGTCATGGGTCGTCGCTCTGTACGTGCTGTTGCAACTGGAGCCCTGTTGTCCAAACCCTGGTGTTGACTTTCTGCTTTTCATTTTAATTCATAGCCTACACATGACTGATCTGTGGTAACAAGATGGACCTCGGTCCTCTTCTGCCAGTGCTCTGCTCCTTATGTTTGCATTCCTTAGTTTAACCAGCCACCATTGGTGTTGTTCCAGAGAGTAGCTACCAGGGTGGCATTTGACACTCAGAGCAGCTCCAGATGATTCTGTTTAACATGAGTGACTGGTGGTGAGTTCTCTTTGGCTGGCCTGGTCCCTGCAAACATTCATGAGGTTTCCTCCTTCCCCCACAAAGGAACTTGCCTTCACCTAAGAGATGCTCTGGCTGAAGTGTTGCCCTCAGCTTTGGTAACTTGGCACTTGGTTGGGTGGTGCAGCTGGTTTGGTGCAACTTGCTGAGCTCTTGCAGGTTCTGGGGGCACTGCCAGAGTTTTCTTTCCTGTTGGTGGGAGAAACAGCTACTCTCTCAGGCTTGAGGCTGAAGGAACTCAGGCTGCTGCTGTGACACGTATGAAAAGGAGGTTTGTCTGGAGGGAAGTTCACCTTCAAGACAGAGCTGTAATTCAGCAGGACTGTCTTCTCCCTGTTATTTTCATGAAATGAATGCCCATTGATGGCCCAGGGCAACAGGAGAGACTTGTTTGGGCTACCTGTAGGTGTTATTCCTCTTTTTAAGAAGCCTTAGTGGTAGTCAATGCTGGTTAAGGATTAGGTAAAAAACTCATTTTATAAGGTCTTATTTAATAGCAACTTCAGAAGAGTGTTTTATAACATTCTGGAGTACAGCTGATGTCTAACTCATGTCTAGTTTGTCATGTCTTCTGCAAAAATCTATCTAAAGTAACTGTATAGTTTACCTTGGTAACTGATTCTATATATTTATACAGTTGGGCTGCTGAGAAAAGTCTTGCACTGGTGCAGTACTGTGGTACCAGACACTGGCTGTGTCTGTTTAGCAGTGATTCAGAAACATCCAGCCTGAACTTCACCAATGTGCTTCAGAAAGGGAAAAGAAAGCTCATTCATGTGTGAGAGAGCTTTTTACCTTAACAACAAACCTGAGGCTTGCAGTTTGAGGGAGTTTGGATAGCAGGACTTAGTGTCCCTCAAATCAGTTTCAATAATAAGATATTCCTCAAAGATGTCTGTTTGGCTCCTGGTTACATGGCTGGTGTCTTAGCTGGATTTTCAAAGGAGCAGTTTGGATTGCAGCCTTGCATGTGTTTGCTTGTGTGACAGGTTTGGGGGTTTATATCTCTTAAAATGTTGTTAGCCATTCACAACCTAACGTCCCTCTTAATAGAGTTGGGGAGTAATGTTAAATAAATGACAGCTAGGCTGGATATACAGTGAAGATATGTTTTGTTTTGCACAATAATTTTATTCTTCTACCTGTTAAGATGCAGTTCTTTCCTTGTTTCTCTGCTGTTCTCATGAGGCAGAAAGGCAGCAGTTTTCTGCTCCATAACAACACCCTTCTGGTGCTCTCCTCGTCACAGCCTCAGCCTTCCGTTTGACAGCTCAGCTGCTGCAGAGATGATTGGGATATCAGCTGCAGAAGGTTAAGAACATGAAGTGAAAAACTATCAGCAGGAGCTGATACAATCCTGGGTAATGAGAAATCCTATTCTGAGACATGTTACCCAAAAGACCCGTGCTAAGCAGCAGGGAGAGCTGTGGGTTTCTCTCCAGGCAGGTATTGCAAGAAATGCAAGAGCTGAATTGTCTGAATTCTTGCTCTGCTGCAATAGTTGTCTAATTCAGTTTAAAGTAGCTTTGAACAATGTCAAAATTGAATCTAAATGCCATGCAAAAAAATAAATAACTAGATTCAAATGGCGTGAAATCTTTGCCAAGCTTGTCCCACAGCAGTGATTAACCTCCCTGAGAGAAGGGAGCTATTGTTCCATCTCCCCTTGGCCCAGGGCTGCTGGGCTCACTGAAGGAGGGGTTGTGTTCCTTGAAGCTGGTCTGCTTTTTTTCAACTCCATCAGTTGGTCCAATGAAAACACATCACCTCTCCCTATGGAACTGGTCTCTCTGAGGTTACTGTGTCTCCTTTCATCTGGCTGACTTGGTTGTGCTCCCATCCTCCTCTAGTAGCTGAAAGGTCTGATGGACCTTGGGGAGTGGAATATACTCCCTCACCTCATGTAGCTGCAGTGCCCACTGTGAGGGATTCAGCCTGGCCCAAAGGGTCATAGCTATAATTTGCAGTTCAACCAGAACTAAAGAAAGGGGAAATGTCTTCCCCTTTCATTGTTTCAGTTGCAAGGCATTTACTAACCCTCTGTCTTGGTCATTTCCCTTTAGTAAGTGCATAAGAAAGCTCCCTTTCCTGATTCAGTCTGTCCTTTCTGGATAAATATGCTGTATTTTAAGGAACTCTGGAATTGAGACAGAAATTGTATTCACTTCTCACAGAAATATATTGACCTCACACAGTGTTGCTGCTTTTTTTTTTTTTTTATCTAGGGACCTTTGACTGCCTTCCAATCCAGAAGAAAAATAATTGCTTAAAATACAGGAGGAGTCAGGTTAACCTGAATTAAGAGGTAATTTGCCAGCTCAGTAGTTGCATGTGTCTCCCCAGCTGTATTGGCTCAGTACCTAACAGGCACAGTGTGCTCCCTTTATAATGGAAGGGCAGGAACAGGCACGGACAGACTCAACATCGTGTAATGAAAGTAAATTATGTCTTTAGAAGCAAGTAATGGGGATGATCCAGAGGTTACTTCAGGATTAACCTTGCAAAGCTATATTTTGTGAGTGGCTTCACTGGAAGAGCAAGCCAAGCCTTTCCTTTGAAGGCACATGGTTATGTTTGAGGAGCTCCAAGAAGTGCAGCAAAGCCATGTGGGTAACTCATGTGCAGGAGGCAGATGCAGGCCAGCAGCATGTCAGGAAAAGCAGGATTATTTTTAGAAGCAGAGATGGCTGTGTCACATCCAGGAAGTGCAGGGAGGAGATCTCTGCTTGCAGCACAGTCTAATTTTTAATGACCTTGGCACGGAAAAGAGTTGTGTTTTTTTACTTACAAAGCAGAGGCTGGGGAGCAAACTTGTTTAAAGGATCAGGAGAAGCACACGGAGTAGTCGTGGTGACTGGGACACAGAACAGAAGTGGCTGTGATGCAAACAATAAAGGTGAGACAGTGGATGAAGAGACAACAGAGGGAAGTACACAGCACATTCATATCTAGACAGGATCTAAGGTCTAAGTTTAGATATAGCTCCACAATGAGGCATCTGAATAGCAGAGGCAGATTTGTGAGCCTGAACCTCTTTCCTTTCAGTTGTACTTCATGGAGAATGGCATTTGCTCAAGGTTTCCAGCGGTGAAGCTGCACAGTTGACAAGTTTGACGTTATTTTTGGTCTCTCTGACAGCACTGGGTGTGCCAATCCCTGCCTTGGGGTGCAGGCAGGCAAGGGGCAGTGCTGGGACAAGGGAAGAGAGTGACACCAGCCGGCTAGAGCCGGGACTGAGGGGAGCAGGGCAGGGTGGGAGGCTCCTGTCTGCCCAGCCTTGAGGCAGGATGCGAAGGAGAAGGTTTCACACGTAAACAGACAAGAAAGCCCTGTTTTCATGTACAGCTGCCAAACCCCTCAGCCAGAAGCCTTCAAAGAGTTTCTCGAGCACTCCACAAGGTATTTATGTGCCTGTGAGTGGTTTTGAAGGCTTTAGGAGGCAGGCTGGCTCCTTGCCTGCCTCTGCAGCCTCCTGTGGGCTGCCAGCTGCCTGTTCTCCTTGTCCCCAGCAGAAAGGGAAGATCTTTGGAAGGTTTGGATCTGGGTATTTTAGCTGAACCACTCTGTGGTACCTCAGCCATTTCTGCTTCTGTGATGACAGCTTTGCTCATGGGAGAGCCTGTAGTAACTCACAGGGTGTCACAAATCAGAATCATTGGGATGTTTGTTGGATTGTCCTTTCCTCTGTGTGTCAGCAAAGAGCAACGTGTGCTGTCAGAACTGTGCGGGGAAAAAAGCTTTGAAATTGATGGAATGAGCAACCATGAGATGAAAGAGGGTCTCACTTCTCAGTCTTTTATCCAAAGAAAAAGTTGATATGGTAAAATGTGGGGAAAAAAAGGGGAAATTCCCATCCTATCTATACAAGTGGGATGCAAAGTACACAGCTGAGACAGCTCTCTACAGATGTCAGGGATGTGTTTCCAAAGAAGCTTTCATGTGTTCAGCTTGAAGAGCAGAGCAAAGCAGCAAAGAGAATGGGCTGCAAATTGCCATCAGAAGTGTCTTCATCAGTACAATCTGTACAACTCATCTTGCAAAGAAAGCTTTCAACTCCTTTGCCACACAGGGAAAGCTGGCCAGGACTAGCTGAAGTAGTTAGCAGTGGTAACACTCTTTGCTTCTCAATAAGAAACACCTGAGGGAAATGGAATTTGCACCCAGTTCTGTCACAGGAGATTCCACATGGGCTTATCAACCCAAGTGACTGATACCACAGGTAAAGGCAGAACTTTGAGGGTGTGGTTAGATAAGGGAAAGGCCACAGAATGGCTCCCTGCCTTCAGGAGGAATGCCTTCCCCATTTCCATCTCCAACTCTGCTTCCAGCTGTGTGTTGCTGCTGCTTTCCTTGTGGTGTCTCATGTGCCTGCATGATCAAGCAAGCCTCCACAGTATCAGCAGGTAAAAGTAAATATCAGAATCAGCTAAATCTGTGCTTAAATGAGACAAAGGCAGCTCAAAGAAAAAATGGATTTCTCAGGTGTGCCAGATCACTTTATCCACTTCACAAATATCTGTGTCTGTGTGAGGGGGCAGCAAGAGGATGGAAGAGGTGGTGGAAACAGATGTCTAAAGTGTCATGATGACCAAGAAATGCATGTTCAGTCTTCACTATATCACCATGAAACAACCATTTCAGTGCAGCTGAGTAAGCTCCACAACCAACAGGTTTCTTTGAACAGAGCAGATGGAGTGGATCATATTATCTACTGACCAGGGGTCAGGAAGAGGGTAAGACAGGCCCAACTCACTAATTCTCTGAAGCTTTCCCTCTGTCCCATCTGGTAAGAAGGAGAAAATGAGATACTGTGGCATCTCCTGCATTGGATCAGGACAGGCAATTACCTGCCAAAAGGGATGGTCTGTATCCTACCAGGTCTTCTCTGGTAGACAGTGGAGGGAACAAGTGTTCTCATGACTCTTCTTGAAACTTAATGTTGGTGCAGAAATCTAGACCCCAGCTCTCAAATATCTTGCTGCAGTGAATTCCTGGGTGTGTTTCTGGAGTTTGTTTTGCTCCTGTGAGGAAACTGCAGCCTGTCTCCTGCCAGCCATGAAGCAGCAGTATCTTGCAGTACCCCCGGGCTGGATCTGGGATTTGATACAGGGGAAAACCTCTTTCCACCAGATGGCACAGCCACCACCAAACCTTCACCCGCAGACCAGCTCGGTCTAAGTCTTCTCAACAGAGGTGAGGGCTGTCAGACCAGCTAATGGTGCCAGGGTAGGTGGCAGAAAAACAACTTTTGTGGCACACGCATCCTTCAAAAAGCCATCTGAAATTTGGATTGTTTCCCCTCTCTCTTGCTCCAAACCTTGCCTTCAAGACAGGCTGCAGATGTCAACCTGCTCTGAATTTCCCACTGGTACTTAGAGAGGTTTCAATCTGTAGAGCAAGGGGTGGGGGATTCCCTTTGTTTTTCCTGTTTCATAGTTACTGAGAAAAAAAAGAACATTAAAAAAAAATTCTGGTAGCAAAACCAAATAATGAACAAGAACAACCTGTCTTGTTGAAGTTTCTCTAGCACAGCTGGAGCCACCAGAGTCCTCCTCAGGCTAAAACATGCCCCATAATACTGGAAACCACTACCAGGTGATTTTCAGGTGGAAGCTATGAAGAACTAAAGCTACAGTAAAAGAAGAAAGGCAAGGTATGTAATATATGGATATTAAACACTTTCTAGAAGGAGTAGACCCTCTTGCTATGGGCTTCTTTATTGATCAAATTCAACAAACATTTTCACATGTTAATTACCAAAAGTTAGGACAAATATATATATATATTTGCAGAATAGTTTGCAAACTCTTTGGAGGAAACTATTTTTTTATACATCTAGAGTGTATGTATATTAATGATACTGTGGAAATAGAATAAATCTGTTGTTATTAGCTCACCATTATTGCTTTTCAAGGGGGGGGGATGCATTTTCAACCTTCCTTTTTTCATTGATGTATCTGTAGAATCCTTTCTTATTATTCTTACCATCCCTTGCTAAGTTCAGATCCAACCATATACCCTGGCCCATGGTCCCATGCAAAGACTACAAGGCTCCATGGTTCCAGATGACTGCCCCTCCAGTACAGCCTGTGTGCTGCAGAAAGCTCAGTGTTCTTGAGATGTGAAGCACTGTCTCACAGACTGCTTTGCCAGCAAGGTGAAAGGAAAGCCTGGAACAAGGCTGTAGCTGTTTGGGATTCTGGCTCTTGATCTAGAAAACATGCCTTTTTCTTCCTTTTTTTTTTTTTTTTTTTTTTATCCCCTCCTAGTAAATCTGCACCAGTTATCTCCCTTATGTTATGCTAATGTCTCTACTCCCTCAGTCCATGGAGAGATCCTTTCTGTTTCAGTGGCATGAATGTGTTCCTGACTTAGATGCTGTTTCATGTTTGTGTTCAAACAAATACTAATACCAGGCAGCTGGACACTAAAACAAATGTCCTGCTTGGCAACAAGGAGTTGCATGCTAAATATTAGGTGGTGGGGTGACATGATCAGGATCCATCTGAATCAAGAGAGGGCATATAGATAAATACAGATTGAATAGCCAGAAAAGCAATGTGGCTCTTCAGAAGGGTGAGTTTGCAAAGTACATCACTCTTTTTTATTTTTTTCACTACCTGAAAGGACATTGTAGAGAGGTTGGTGCTGGTCTCTGCTCACAGGTCATTAGTGATAGAATAAGAGCAAATGGATTCCAGCTGCACCAGGGGAGGTTTAGACTGGGCATTAGGGAAAAACTTTTCACTGAAAGAGTGGTCAGAGGCTGGCACAGGCTGCCCAGGGAGGGGGTTGAGTCACCAGCCCTGGGGATGTTTAAGGGGCTTTTGGATGTGGTTTTGAGGGACATGGTTTAGCGGTGAACTTTGTAGAGTTAATGGTTGGACTTGATGATTCCAAGGGGCTTTTCCAACCTGAATGATTCTCTGATTCTATTTCAGTAGCTGTATGGATCCATGCTTGATTTGGGGGAAATTGAATCTCAAGGAAACTCCTCCCTACAGCAAACATAGAGGTGTTTGATACCAGCAGAAAGGTGCCTTCCTAATTCATCATCTCAATCAATATGGGCAAGAGGAGAGGGCTGAGGCTTTTCTCAGGAAGGGGCAGCTCATTCTGTGTCTAGTAAAAGCACACACCAGTCAGGAAAGCTGCATCAACCAAGCAGTAAATTGTGGAGCAGAAGGTCTGCGAGGGAGGATGTTGTAGAGACTCTGTGGTCCCAAATAAAGAATATATTCCCATTATCATGAATAGGCAGCTAGAAAGCAAGCATGGAAGCATGAGGGGGAGGTGTGAACAAAGGGGTTGGGGGGGTTGGGACAATAGATAGAGGAACAGATGCATAGAATGGGTCTGAGTTAAGCTGCTTGTGTAATAAGATGCCCTGCTGGGTTTTGTTGTGAGTAACAAACAGTTCAGGCAACTGCCAGACAGTTAAAATGCATTTTTTGTCTTCCTCTAATCCAAACTGCACCCTGGATTTAACAGCACTTCAGGCCTGACCTCATCAGCAGCTGCAGTTCTGTCAGTACATGGCATCCCAAGCAGGCTGGATCTGGATTGCACACCACGTTTGCTCGCAGCCTCTCCTAGATCTAGGATGTCCCTGAATACATTTTAGAGCATTTCAAGAGCTTCTAAAGCCATCAGCCTTCCCCATGAGTCCTGTTAGCCCCTGCACACCCCACACAGCCTCTAGGTCACACCCTCCAACAGAAATGTGTTTTGTGCTAGACAGGAATGTACGATTGAATGACAAATGAGCACTGGAACAATGGAACAGTTCTAACCCAAACTGGGCTCCTCGGAGCTTGTTTAAACGAGACAGATGACCATTGTGAAACTGAGGTTTTCTTTGATCTAATTACATGCAATCAAGTACTCCTACAGCAGGAGAGATCACAGGATTATTTAATGTTCACAGCCACAGATTAGTAAAGTAGGGGATGGTCACAATCTAGCCACATACTTCACTCCTGCTTAGCAGGAGTAGAAGAAAAAACACATGGATGGACCACCGAAGGTTGCGATTTCAGTTTGCAATGTATATTTTTGCCCCCAGCTGCTGCCTAGCCAGCATTCAGCACATACATGAAATGGACTGAAATTCCTCACTGCTGATCAGAGGCACAGGTGGCCAGCAGCTGTTCAAGAGCTTTTCCCTCCCTCCTGCAGGCGCCCAGCTCAGGTGTGCCCTGCTCTTGCCAGCACTGGGTACAAGCTGTTTGAAAACCACCTGGAGCTGGAACAACCCCACACCAGAAGCTGTTGTTCAGCTGGCACACACATTCCTCCCTGCATCTGGGAGACAGTGGGAAGCCTGTCTGCCCAAATCTGCCTCCTGTTTGCCAACAGCCAGGAGCAAAGCTAAACAGAACAACAGAGTATTCCTTCTGAAGGGAGGCCCACTTGCAAAAAATACACATCAATTGTCTTGAGTGTACAATATCAGTATCTAACATGAAACAAAAGGCTTGAGTGGTTTTTTTACCCTCTGGTTTGTTCTGTTTTTGTTCTTTGTTCTGTTTTTGTTCTGTTTGGTCCTCATTTTTGGAGCTCATGGAGCATTTCTCAAGAGCTGGAAGAGGAAAATCTCAGGAAAAGCTGTTTATTGGTTGAGAAGGGGAAAAAGAAAGTCATAGTTACCAGTTTGGTAGATCTGGGAATGTAGAAAATTTATTGCTAATTTAAAAAGCACCTTAATCTCCACCCAGCCTTAGAAAAATGATACTGTGCTTAAGACAAGGCTCACTCAAGTGGATCTATTTTGGGGAGAACTACATAAACACTCTATTTTTGTTTTGCTTCTGTTCAGGAACATGCATTTGGCATAGAAATTAAACAGTTTTCATGTGACATCAGGACAAGAATGAGCACTCGGTGTTACATCAACTGAACGTAGCCATTTGGTTCCAGCACCTTAACATTCTTGTGTAGATGTAGTTGTCTCCTAATGATGAAGTTAAGCAAGATAGGGGTGCTGGGTGGAAATGAGCAGATAGCTGACTTTGCTGAGGGCAGGACATTGCCCTCCAAACAGATTTCCCTGTGCCTTGAAAGCCCAGTGCTGACAGCAGGTGAGCACACTGTGCAAAACTGGCAGCCTCTCAGCTGTCCTTCCCCAGACCTTGAGCTTTATGCTCCAGAGGGATAACAAGCTCATCTTGGAAAGCCATTGTAACACAGATATCTAGATTTAAAGCACTGCTGGAATTTTTACAACATGCCACGGTTGCTGAGAATCTCTTTTTGGCAAACAGACAAGTCCAGGCAGTTATCCACTGCTTGTCTGGACAAGTCAGTTGTCATGGAAAAGCAGCATTATGCTCTCTCTGCTCTTTAAAGCAGAGACTCTTTAAAACCTCTCTTTAAACACTATCTGCAGCACTCATGTTCTCAAACTTATCTTTTCACTAGTCAAATATCATTTGAAAATCTCACCATGAGCAAAAGAAAAAAAGCTGAGTATTGGAAAAGGGAGTCAAACTAAGAACTAACCAGTTCTAGCTGAAGTGTAGCAATTAAGTATCTGTCAAAATTAACATATTTCCAAGTTACCATGCACTTAAAAGATACTAAAATATAAAAAGCTATTAAAAGGGGGGCATGACAGGAATACAGGGCAATAGGACAGCCTTAAATTCTCTTTGCATGTAAGTTTGTCTCCTAGTTTCCTAAATATCAGTGAAATAAAAGGACTCAGAGGGCATTGCAAAACAAACTGGTATCCTATCAGCCCAGCGACTAACACTTCTGCTGTGTCCTTGAATGTATGTGGACTTAATCAGCAAGAGTCTCTGCCTTTATTAACCTCGAAATAGACACGATGCAGTTTTCCATCATCAACACGTGCTGCAGATGCAGGTAGGAAAGTGCAAGGCTGCCAGTGGAAGTCTTCAGGCTGTTTGTGAACCACAGAGAAGGTCTGAAAAGAGGCTTCAGAACTCGAGGTGTTAAATATAAAGTGAGGAACTGTAAGGAACATTAATGATCTTTTAGACACGTTCTGAGCAGCAAGCCCCGCACTTCCAGCTCTGTCCCCTCCGTATTTCAGATCCACAAGCCAGGACACGTTTTATTTAACGCAATTTGTTGCGGCCGGGACGGGCTAAAACGCCATGGCAACAAGAGGAGGGTCGCGGAGAAGAAAACGCCGGCAAAGCACCGCCCGAGCGTCCCGCTTCCCCACAGGCAGCGGGAGAGGGTCTCACAGCGCCTGCCTCTGCCGGGCCTTGCGCTCTGTTTGCCCTCAGAGCAAAGCACCGCGGCCTCCCCCTCCCCATCCCGGGCGGCCCGGCTAGAAGCGCGGCCGCCGGCGGCGCACCCCGAGGCCCAGCGCGGGGCGGCCATTGCCCCGAGCCCGTTAGGGGGCGCTGTGGAGAGCGGCGGGCCGCGCGTTGGCCAACATGGCGGCGGCGGCTGCGGACCGCGCTGCGGCGGCGTAGGGCCCCCCCCGGGCCTCCTCTTCCCCAGCCTACACATCCCCCACTCTCTCAGCCTCACCTCAGAAGGGAGTTGCTCCACTCCCCTAATCATCTTGGTGGTCCTGCGTTGGACTCTCTCCAGCAAATCTCTATCTTTTCTGAAC